>VWYI01035934.1:336-21347 GCA_013399455.1 Anthoscopus minutus | reverse complement strand
ACTAAGTCTTCCTTCCAGTTATGCACCCCACTTGAAAAAAATGCCAAATGCACCTGCAGATAGGGCTGAGAGTGATTCAGGTGCCTTGGATGGATGTCAACAAGTTTCTCATAAGGTATTTTGCATTTTCAAATTTCTAGGTTACTGGTTACAGCAATCTGTGACTCACTTCTCCCTATAAAAGGGTCTGTTCTGCCCATGTTGTTCAGGTGTGCCTGTAACATGTTCTTTGACTCTCTTGTTATAATGTTATTCCTTTACATTTATATTTTTTTTTCTAAAGACTTCTTTAAAATGAGAACATGGCTCAAGAATCTCAGAGAAATTTTAGGAAAAAACCTCTTGTGTATTGGTGGTTTCTACTAAAAATGTAGTACATGTTTACAATTGTAATGATGATGATGATGTGTAAGTATGTATCAAATGGAAACACTAGGGAGTCAAAGCCAATACAGCAAGTAACGTCTTTTACTTGTTCCTCTTTACAAACAGATATTCAAGAGTTTTATGAAGTCACACTGCTAAATTCCCAGAAAAGCTATGAGCAAAAAATAGAAGAAGCGAATCAAGTTGCAGAGAAATGGGAGAAGACAACATCTGCTACAGACCATGAAAATCTGCAGAAAAAACAGGAGGTAATGTAACAGATTAAGAATTAAAATATATGTAATGAGTGAGATGTCTCAAACCTGAGAAAAGCCATGCAATGATGTATAAGATTGAAAGGATGGGTTAATTAAGGCATTAGATTAGGGCGTGGAAGATACACATACATATAATCTTATCCCTCTGACCTTGATTATGTCACAGACTTCTTTATCCTTTCAATTGCAATCTGTCAAAGGGAAAGAAGAAAACTTTCATTTTCTCATCCTTGGTGTACTTTATCTGATACTTGGTGCCTGTGATTAGCCCCCAAAAGAGAATATATCTTTAGTTGCTGATAGTTGCTGAGGTTATTAATACTCCAGTGATTAGATCCTGCGTAAAAAATTTAATATGACTTTTCACATTTCTGCGACTGACATTGGGCTGAACTTTTCCACAGTCCAAGTTCACAGAGATCAGCCAAAATAGGTTGCATGAGGAACAGAGACGCACGAAAAGGTTACACACCTTTGCTTTTCTCCTGTATCCAGTGTAAGCATTCAAAACCTTTGTCATCCCCAGCTCTAATCTGTTTTTGCCAGCCTCCAGATTATTATTAACTATATTAGCAATCGAAACACTTGCCTCCACCCACATTTGTACTTCAAAGATGAAAACAAACCCCACAGAAGCAAGCAATGCATTGCTCTGTTCTTAAACAGTGAAACAGAAATAGGGTGGGTATGGAATGCTAACTGCAAATCTCCAGACCAGAATCAAAGATGAAGGAAATGTATCAAAATTTTCATTTTTGTCATGGTAAGTAAGGCATTTCAAGTTTTAAAAGTTGTTGGCAAGAACTTTCCCATAGGCATGACTATTTTTAAGAGCTTTCCTCCTTTTTAAAAATGTAAAACTCAGACAGAAATGGTAGTTCTACATGACATTTTAGATGTGATTCTTTAAAAAGATAAATCAGAATTGCAGGCGGCTAGAAAAAAAACTCTCTGAAGAAATGAAATTTATTGTAAAAATTAATTAGCAAAAGAATCTTGCAGAATTAATGAGAACAAGCATTCTGGTTTTGAGTGAAATCAGAACAAATGAGTATTAACATTAATGTAGGATATATCCCATGAATGATTTAACATTTCAGTCACAGTTTGAAGGCACAGACAGCTAATATCTATAATATTTTAAATTATTTTTTATTCTGTAAGCACAAATCTTTATACTTTAATATGGTGAAAGTGTATTCCCATTATCTCTTGGAGCATCTGATGAAGACAGTGGATAGACTCTCTTTTTATTCCAGCCTCATCAAAGTATTTGACCCTCAACCCCATCTTCCTTAAACTCATTGCTTAAACTCATGTGCTGCTGGTCCTGTACAGGGGAATTTGAACTCTAAATTCTATGCTGAGGATAATAGATACAGGGACAACTCCAAACTTTTCTCATTTTATGAAAAAAAAGTTCTGATTTAAAGGAAAACAATAGAAAACTATAGCATAGAAACTGGAATAGTCTTTTTTAAGGTAGGATGTTGGCAATCAGAGTCCAGGGTATCATTTTCAAATTTGCTGTCTCTCCATAAATTTCATGAAAGGGGGGAGCAAAATGTTCAGTCCCTTTAAAAATCATATATATTTTAAGGGTCCAATGCAGGCAAAAGAGACTGGAAGTGTAGGTTTTTGTTTTTTTCCTTATGACAGCCCAACATACTATCGGCAGTTCCAAGTCAGAACTGATTAGTGCAAGCTGGATGTACAAATCCAATCCTTTGCTTTCTATGAAAAATTGCCTTATGAAAATGTCACCAAATAATCTATCATGTAAATTCTTATTCATGGTCTACTCCTCCTGAGAAATGATTGTTTTGTACTTTCTTTTCCATTCCTCAATCACATGTCCCAAATTTGGAAAGAAAATGTCTCCCTTCTTTCATGGACTATTGGAATGGCTTTTGTTGGAAGGGACCTTAAAGATCTTCTAATCCAGTGGGCCAGGACACCTTCCACTAGAGGAGGTTGCTCAGAGCCCCATTCAACTTGACCTTGAACACTTCCAGGGATGAGGCATCCACAGCTTCTCTGAGCAACTTATGCCACTGCCTCAGCACTCTCACAGTAAAGAATTCCTTGCTTATATCTAATCTAAACCTCCTGTCTTTCAGCTTAAAGCCATATTCCCTTGTCTTATCACTACATGTCCTTGTCAAAAGTCTCTCTCTAGCTTTCTTGTAGGCTCTGCCCAAGTACCAGAAGGCTGCAATTAGGTCACTCCCAAGCCTTCTGTTCTCCACACTGAATACTCCCAATTCTTTTAGTCCTTGTTGTGATGAAGACCTCAGAGCTGGATGCAGCACTCTAAGCCCAAGGATAATCAGTCAGTCCAGAGACAATCGTCCTTTCATGCCTTCCACTCAAAACCTTCCTTGGCTGCCTGTATGTAGTTTTTTTCTATATAAATTAGTCCTTTTTCTGCATTTTCCAATCTTAATTGTTGATAAAAAGGAAAGCAGCTTTTACTGTCCAGGACGGGTTTGCTGTGAGCCTTCCTTTGTATTTATATACTTGCTTTTCTGAAAGTGTAGATTTTTAGATAAAATGTGTTATTGTTTGCAGTACTGTAAAGATTTGCCATCTTGCATCTGTGATCACCATAGTGGCTTTTAGCAAGCTGGTCCTAGATCTCATAGCATACTGGGGCTGGATCTTCATCTCTTTAAATAGACATGAAAGGGTCGTGACCCATCCTATAATCTCTTATCATTCTCAGAGAGTGCCTGAGAAGAGAGATGTCTCCCAGAGACTGTAATTTTGAATGGCCTTTGTAAAAGCAAGTGAAAAATCAGTGAAATAAAAAGAGCTTGTTGTATGTGTCAGAATCAGTCACATCCAAAATTTTAGTGTGATTACCTCCACCTAGCATCCCATGGCTACAACCAGTGGAATTAACAAAGAGTGTTGGGGTTTTAGTGATAATGTTGGGGTTTTTTTTCTGCACTTTGTTTTATTTTGTTTTTTACTTGCATGCTTTTAGCTAAATGCTGTGCTGTTACGTTTTAATCCTGAAGGATACCTTAGTCCTCATGAAATGGATAAATATTTAGGTATGGCCTATGCATTTAAACATCACATCCTTGCTTTTTGCTTCATCATTAACAGCTTTGTTGGTTGTCTGAATAAACAGTTACTTCAATGTTTGCAGATGAAAAATGCACTATTACTTACCATCACATTATTAATGCATTTTGCCCTGTATAGAGACTAAATATATGTGTCAATGTATCTGGCAGAGCTGTAAATATCATAGACGAAAATAATTTAAGTGGGTGGGTGTTAGTGAGAAGGAAGAAAGAAGGACCTATGTGAATGTGTTTTTTGAGTGAATATATCCATGTTGCTTTCCCTCCTGTAAATGCAACTTGATAAAGTCAGCTTAAGTTGGTGGATAGTTTCAGAATCAATTAAACAGTTTTTTGGGCCACATTCAGATTGACTAGAAATGTTTATTAGGTTCTATTTGCAAAGACTTTTTTTGTTTCGTATATTCAGATAGAAAGCAGGGAATGTGACATATTGAGCACTGAATGAAAAAGTCCAACATGTTCATCATGATGTAGGAACTCTAGAATGTAACTCTTAAGAAGACCTAAAATACCCCTGTTGTCCATTCTCTTGCCCTGAGGCAGATCAACTGCATTTCAGCCGTTGCTGTCATGTTTGCCTAGTCTGTTCTGTAAAACCTGCCACAGTGGAGAACCAACTGTTTCTGCAGGTAGCTTATTTCCTCACTGATGGACAGCCTTTCCCAATGACAAACTGGAGTTTCTCTAAGTGCAATTAGAACCCATTAGATTTTGTTCAATTAGCAGTAGACATGGATAACATTTTCTTCAGTCCCGTTCCAAAAAGCACTTAAACACATCACAGAATCACACAGCATTGCAGAATGGTTTGGGTTGGACAGGACCTTAAAAATCATCTAGTGCTAGCTCCCCGTGCCATGGGCAGGGACATGTTCCAGTAGACCAGGTTTCTCAAAGTCACCTCCAGACAGGCCTTGAACACTCTCGGGGATGGGGCAACCACAGCTTTTCTGGGTTCCAGTGTCTCACCATCCTCATCATGAGGAACTTCCTCGTAATATTCAATCTAAACCTAATCTCTCTCAATGTGAAGCCATCATTGCTTGTCCTATCACTACATGTTCTTGCAAATAGTCCCTCTCCAAATTTCTTGTAGCCCTCTTTAGGTACTGAAAGTCCTCAATAAGGTCTCTCTGGAACCTTCTCCTTCAGGCTGTACAACCCCAACTCTCTCAACTTGTTTTCATAGAGATTTGCTCCAGCCCTCTGCTTGTCTTCTTGGCCTCTTCTGGACTTGCTCCAACAGATCCACTTCCTTCTCATGACAGGGATCCCAGATGCCCCTATAAAAACAAATGCTAGGTTGTAATGAAAAATCTTGTCTTCTGGGATAGAAAATATTCAGTTATCTTAGACTCTTCTCAAAGGAACTATACTTAGAGGTATGAAATATTTTAGTTTCTAAACCAAAAATCCTTGAGGCACTGTGAAAGGCAATTAGTATTGACAGCACAGGCACTATATATCTCTCTATAAATCTCCAAGTATATTAAAAAAATTCTGGAGACTACTTTGCAAGATTTATGTATTAATGAAAATACTAACTCAGGATTTGGGAACAGCAGGTTTTAATTTTTTACTGTTCTGTGTACCTCCTGAAGGACTGTACATGAAGTTTGAGAAGAGAAGTAAGTAATGAAAAAGAACTGGAAATTACAGTGTCTGAGGTATCTCACCACATGAAGATATGAGCTAAGGAACGTATCTATGGGGCACTGCATGGGCAGAAACAGTTTTTTAGTATTAAAGTCCACAAAACACAGAATACACCTGTAAACTAACAATGAATTCCAAATATGGAACAAGGTGTCATTCCCTTAAAATATGTCTCAGCAAGATCCTTATTCTGATTAAGGTTCAGAATCATGATCTCTGTTCTGTAAATAAGACTATAGCTAGATGTCTCTCATAACATGTGTTAAGATGCTGCTGATACTTTTCTTTTCTTGTGAAGAAGCTATTTGGTCAGGATGTTTTCCAAGAACGTGGAAATCCATGTACAGTTCCCTTCTTGACCAGACAGAAGCTGATAGTACTTCTCACTGATAAGAGTGCATTAAGAATTGTGCTGGCAGGTATTATTTAGCTTTTGCTTGTTGAGATGTTGCCCATTTGTGTGGAATTAAGTATTTATTGGGACAGAGTACTGAAACGTGGCTTTATAACTTAGAATTCATAGATATGACTGAAGTATTAAAGTCTAGGTTGTTTTGTCTTCTTTTGCATACACAAGTGTGGAACCCTTCCTCCCAGCAAGTGCACAAATCTCAGTGTTGAAAAGTCCTTTTCAACACTGCAAAGCAATGCAAAGCCTTTCTCCCTTTTTCTCTTCTCTCTTTTCCACCTCCCCATTGTCACCATACTTATATTTAAATCTAGAAGGGGGAGGATTTAACAGAAAATATTAAGAACTCCAAATGCCCACTATGTCCCAGGGAGCCGTATGTTCATTCCTCCCAAACTGCGTTTCAGGGATGCGGAATGTTGCATTCAGTGGGAGGGTTGGTGACACATAGGGGAGGAAGTGTACCTGGAGTTCGCCTAACTGAGCAGGTTGTGAAGGTATGCCAGAAACATGGTGTTTGTGGATGCTGACACTGGGCTTATTGTTTAGACATTGGGCTAATTGATACGGTGATATGGTCCAGACAAGCTAATTTTGGGAACAAACAAACGGTTCCTCTCAGGTACCTACCTAGAGAACATGGCTGTATAGATGTGACACTACAAAGATAACATGGCTCCCAGAGTTTCTGAGGATCATAAATGCTTTTAAGCTGAGTCATTGCAAGTTGCAGTAATGAAGCATCTGCATTGGCTTAAACCAAGCAATAGTTATCTGCCCATGTAGCCTGGTACTTGGCTTACAGTGGGGGCCACGAGAAGATACTCAGGAAAGAGTCAGAAAAGACCAAGCCTTGTATTTGGTGCTTTAGCTGTTTTGCAAGTCTAATGTGAATTTGTTTGAACGAGATGCACAGAAAGTGTTCAGTGCTGGGAAATTCAGCCTTACCTTGTTTTATAAACATTCAGCTTGGAATTCACCGCAGCTGACTGGGGATGTGCCCAGTCTGCTGGTGGAAATCATGAAGACAGGATTTGTTTGTAATTTCATCTCTGCCAAAGAGCATCATTACTTCTTTGGACCAAGACTAGCACTCACAGCTTGAAAGCATTTTCTTTAAATTATGGCTCTTAAATTCTCCCTGTTGGAGAAGGAAGACTGATTTCTTTTTACCCCTAGAAAATATGAGATAGGAATTGAGCTAAAAGTGGTTTAAATTCAGGTCTTCCACTGCCTCAAGAAGTGCTCTTTCCCTTCCCAGATCCAGAGAAGTCTGAGGAAAGGTATTCTCCATCTCTGCTGTCTGTGCAGCAGTGTTAGTGGGTTTCTGCAGCTTGAGAGTGGGTATGCAGGTCTGAGCCCAGATCCTCAGCCTGGCAAATGGTCACTAGCCTAATAAAAAGTGTTCTTCCCTCCCAGGACTCTGGACTCTTATTGCATCATTGCAATAAGCCGTGACTAGCTAAAGGATATCTCTCACTCAAGCATTCTCGGAAACCCTGAGATGCTTAGAATATACAATAATGGAGACAAAAAAATATTAAAACCTAGATAGAATAATCCATCTGGTAAAACAAAAATGGAGTTGCTCCCTAGCATGAGAGTAGAAATACTGCTGGAAGCTGCAGGCTTGTGCTAAGCTCCAGGCACTCATTTAAAGACATACTTTTACTCTTGTTTTCACCTCTATATTCTTTAATTTGCTCTTCAGTGCTGCTTATTTCTGGTCAGCCGTGTTTTTACCTTTATCTAGATGGAAAGCTGAGGTGAAGGAAAAGAACACTCTGCTGTTGCACTTACATATAAATCTGGCACATGAAGGTCTGCCTGTTCCTGTATCATTGCATGAAAAGACTATTTACTTATAGGGCATATGGTGCAGATTGGTTTGTCATATTGAATGATAATCATTTGCAATTGCTGTGCAAGTTTGGTCATCACACCCTGATCTCATATGCACAATCTTCATTCAGCACGGTGTGGGATCATTGCTTTAACATGGTCCCCAAAGATTCCGGTTCTTCATTTAATTCCTGTTGTTCCGTGCATTTCTTATGTTTAGAGGCTCTTTTTGCAAATATATTTAATTACATAATGCAAAATGAATCCTCTTATATCTGTTTGCTGCAGGAATGCCTGCTATCCTTGTACCCAGCTATTATAAACACTGTAATTACTTCTCTGTCCTCTAAGTGCTGGCTTGTTAAAAGTTCCAGCAGTAAAACCCTTACTTAAAAATCTTCTGCCTGAAGCAATTAACAAACCATTAATCCATTTCACAGTAACAGTTTGTCTAAAAACCATGGAACTGCAGCCATTTCTGTATGTGCCTATAAAAATTCAGTCTCTTTTCTGGAATTTTGTTTGTTTTCTTTGTTTGTAACTGGGTACAGCTTAATTTGTATGGCTTGATTTACTCCCAGGAGCCACATTTGATTCTGTTTAAGTGATTATACTTAATATGCAAGAGTCATTAGGTATGATCAACCATAATGTTTCATTAGAAGGGTTCAAAACATTGAGTTTTATGCATCTGTTTCTTCACTAGATTTAGCACTATAGTATACATTTAACTGATCAAATGCAATTTGTGTCTGTGGGTTGATTTTGTGCTAGAGCCAATCCCCAAGTAATTCCATTTGGCACTAAGTTCTCCTTGCAGATAGCAGCAGTCTTTTTAAGAGGTACAGTGTAAGTGACATCTTGGTGTGTGTTTTGCTAGTCATGTTCCTTTTGCACGCCAGGATGTGTAACTAGGTAATTATTGAACAACAATGTTGAAGCTTAGCTCCATGTTTGTTAGAGTTTGTTTTTGTTTTTTTGGTTTTTTTCATACACAGTAGCTTTGTAATTTTATTTTTTTATGCACTATTAAGGTTTTCTTTACTTGCAGAGATTATTTTATACACTTGCCTCTTCTTCTCAACTGGGTTGACTAATATTTAGAAATGGGTAACTGCAAAGTCACTGTGTTATTAGAACCCTTATTTATTACTAACTGCAGCTAAATGCCGCGCCCATACTGGGTATCCATGCTGGGTCTATATTTATAAATTTGTTATTTGTTCTGTAGCTTGACAATAACTTGAGTGCCAGAGCATCTGTTAAATGTCATTTGAGAGTTTCTTCTGAATGTGTTTTGGTATGTTCAGGCCAATGTTTCCGTTTTAAACCAAGTTGTATCTATGCAGAACAGTGTCATCCTGTGGAGAGAAATGCTCTTGTGATGTTAAGAGTAGGGCAACATATGTATCATGCCACTCTCTAAACAGACAATTTCTGTCCCACTGGACAAGGCTTGGAACTAGACATCATTGTGCTTTTGACATCTTGTATTTGCATAGGTAGACACGCTCAAGATAAAAAGCCTTTTCCTTTGTTTCGTTTCACTTTTTCACAGTGCAGGGGAAAGGGACATGGTGTTCCTGATTAATGGCAAGCTGAACACGAGTCAGCAGTGCCCTGGCAGCCAGGAGGGCTGAGCATGTCCTGGGGGCATCAGGCACAGCATGGCCAGCTGGGCAAAGGAGGGGATTGTCCCGCTCTGCTCTGAGCTGGGGCAGCCTCACCTTGAGTGCAGTTTTGGGCACTGCAAGGTAAGAAAGACATTAAGCTATTGGAGAGTGTCCAAAGGAGGGCCATGAGGTTGGTCCTGAGGAGAAGCTGTATGAGGAGTGGCTGGTATGACTGGGTCTGTTCAGCCTGGAGGAGACTGAGGGGCGACCTCATGGCGGTCTGCAACTCCCTCACAAGGAGCAGCACTGACCTCTTGTATCTGGGGATCAGCAACAGCACCCAAGGAAATAGCCTAAAGTTGTGTTGGGAGGGTTTAGGTTGGATATCAGGAAAAGTTTCTTCACCCAGAAGGTGGCTGGGCGCTGGAGCAGTCTCCCCAGGGCATTGGCCACTTTCAAAGCACCAAGCCTGACAGAGTTCAAGAAGTGTTTGGACAACACCCTAAGGAACATGGTGTGACTCTTGGGGCTGTCTTGTGCAGGGCCAGGAGCTGGATTTAACCCATTTGGGTCCCTTCCAACTGAAGATATTTTGTGATTCTATGATATTAGTTTAACATCACAATTGTATTGATGTCCCTTGCATGAGGGTTTAGAGGACTCACTGGTTTCATATGTCCTTTTTGACAGAGAAATCTGATTGTTTAGTTTAATAATTGTTTTCTACTGACATTAGTGGGATGGATCTGGGATTTTGATATTAGATTAAACCAGATCAGCATTGGTGGAAGAGTCACATCCTCCACAACAATTTTATTTGGGTTTATTTTTTTTCACATTTATATAATATGCCTATCAAACAACCTCTAGTTGTTTTTTGATCTGTGATTGTTATTACATCTGCAAAGGATTGGGAGCAGGCCAGAACAGCTGCGAGGGACCAGAAACAATAATTTTCCCCAATGAAAATGTGCCTGAGTATCAACCAGCATACAGAATGAGCCAAACTTTTAATTAAGCAGTGAGTCTCTATTATGATAAGCATTGAGGTCAGACTATTGTGTAAATTCCACTTCTGCATATCAAGGTCAAAAATGATAGATGTAGTTTGAAAATATCACTTGACAAAAATCTCTTGCAATTTTAACTTTTTAATATTTTTTTCTAAAATAATTTTCCTAAATCACAATAAGTTTCAACAAGGGAATACCAGATTAGTCTGAGAAAATTACCAACATAAAAATATCAGGATGTCACAAGAGGCTTCTTCCACAAGCTAGCAGTTCCTCTGAACAGTGTGTGATATAATTCATTGTTTCTAATAAGACTCTGAGAAGTTATATTTTAGCTACCTGTAAAAACAAGTACATTAGCTCCTAAAGTATACTACTTTGTCCTATAAAGCTGTACAGGTTCTGTAAAATTGATATTCAGGGACAAATGTACTCTAGTTAAGATTAATTCTAAAAATATTTCAGAACAATTTGTCTTACACATTTATTAACTCTGATTCTTCACCAATCTGAGCAACTAAGCAAGAGAATTCACTGCCCTCCATGTGCAAATGATAGAGGTCTCCATAGAGAGGCTTAAAGAGTCCATTATATGTTTCTGCAGTCTACCAATACTTCTTTAGTAAAATGTTTCTTAAATAGTTCCCGGGAATACAGAATGATATCACCCCAAGACTTCTGGATCACATGAAAGTCACCCTGGGAGTGATTTCTTGGATAGAGGGATGTATCTTTGCTCAGTAAGATGAATATATATGATAGAAAAAATATCCAGCCTCTTGTTTAGTTTTTTTAATCTGAAACAGATACTTTCAGGTTTTAGCAAATAGTAAATACAATCCTCAGAGTAATAACGTGGTAAATTAAAGGGAAGCTGTCAACTTGAAAATAGAATTTTTCTCCACAGTTTTTTTTTTTAATAGTACAGTTACAGGTACTGGACAAGTACTAGAAACATGGGACTTTATGCATTTCCAGCTCGTGTATTTTACACGTTTGCTTGTCCTTGATCCTCGTACAACTTTAATCTGTCATGGGTTATAATGAAAGCTGCCCCTGGTTTAGAGCAATCTACTGTTTCTTTGCCATTATAATATTTAGCTGGATTGTGAATTAAGCATTTGTCTAGACCTTTGTGTACTCACTTGAGGAGAACTTCACCCTTTGTCACTGTCCTTGTTGAAAAGAGCCTTTAGGAATATGTTTCTTTTTACTACATAATACATAATAAGTTTCTTTTTCCTGGGTAATCTTGATCCTTTTACCCATCCAAATGGACAGTCTTTTCATAGAGATCACTTTCTGAGCTAATTTCTCAAATCATATTTGCCTTGCTGTTGGAAGCCTCTATTAGCTACCACCCTTCCACCATCAATTACCACTTTGTCTTATTCCTAAGTTCTGTCATCTTTCTGCATGTCTATTCCTGTACCTCACTAACTCTTGACTTCCACAGCTGCTTCTTCAGCTCTTAATGACATATTGAGTGAGGAACTTCCCTGGTATTGTCACCCCCAGTGCACAGAAGCTTTTCATAGAGAGCGATGCAACTATCTCATTTCATCTTCAAAACAGTGTTTTGTCCCAAAAGACAGGTGGTTGCCCTTGTAGCAAGTGTTCCTGGTACAATATTCTCTTCCTCTTGATCAATATTGTCCCACTGTTTGCTCTTGCTTCTCCAGTTTCTCTTGTCTGGAGCTGAAATGGACAGTTTAATAGAGAAGAACCCTCATGTATTAACCCAAAATGGATCTTGTGCTGGGTGTTGGCTTATGTTTCTGTATGGTGCCTATTTCCCCCCCAACCCAGAAAAATAGTTTTACAGATGAGTTCTCTAATGGAATTTTTAATACTGTTCAAATATCTCATGTCTAAAAAGTGTCAAGTTAGCTGGATATCACACTTCCATCAGCGTGCACAGACCAGCACAATACCAGTGGGGAAAAATGATTGAAGCTGCAAATGGATCTCCATGCCTTTGAGTGGATTCAGCATTCTGGCTGCACCTCAGCTGATATGTCTGCTTGCTTGTGCTTTTCTGACATGAGGGCAGCCTTGTTGCTCAACAGTTATAGCCCAAATAGTGGTGTTCATTGCTGTAGCTGTATAACATTTCTTCTCTGAAAGGACAAACCAAAATGATGACGTTTTCCCAGGTCTTCCAGTTCTTTCCAGAAGTGCAGGAGAGGCTACTTGGTTTTATGAAATGATGTGTCCTGTCACCGTGTACATATATATATATTTATATTTTAGCTCAGCCACTTTCAAATAGTCATGGTATCTCTTTCTGAGAAGAGACAAGTCAAGCAATTGTTGTGGAAGCTGGGAAAAATGGAATTAGCAGTAAAAGATATAGTAGATTTGAAGTCCATTTTCTCAGAAGAAGGCTTTTGAAACTCTGGCATAAACAAAACAATGGTAACTTTTAAATTGTTGTTTTAATGAACAACTGAAACAACTAAGTTTGATCTATGTGAATTTGTTAATTACCACCGGAAAGAGTGAAAGGATCCCTCGAGAGGTTTCAGGTCAGTCAAAACACCAAGCTGATGTAGTCTCTCACACATTTTTGGTGTTGTGGTAGTTTGTTGAAAAGAAGAAGTAACAAAACTGACAACTTTGTGTCGTCCTAAGCAGTATATGCCTTCACTTATGTAATCAGTATTCTTTTTTTGAGATATCTTATGCTTTTTTGGACAGAAAATGCTCCCGGCACACCCAATGGTTTCTCTGCTAGGTCAGCAGCAAGCCTATAATTAGATCTTTCAGTATTCAGGATGCTCAATACATTATTGTCTAAAAAAGTCCACCTTCTGCAATCATAGGTGTATTTATTAATGCTGCTTCTTAAGTCAATATCTATTTATTTATTGGATTCCTTGTTTTTTTCCCTGTCTAGGGAATGTGCCTGATATACACAAATACCTTTGCACTCACAGTGGAGTGTTACTCTTTCTGTTACTTTCGAGGTTTAGAATCATCACATATTACTCTTTGCTTGCAATTTGTGATCATCTTGCCCTTGGACAAGGACCAAACCCCACCTTATATTGGTGCTCTATTCTATGGATAGTCATCACACAGAGGGGAGGACTCATCTGACAGCTCAATGCTGAACAGAGAGGAGTACTCAAGTTGTAATGATCTTGGAAAACCAGTCTTTGTGCCTGGCTTCACAGGGCTTTGTTGCAGCTCAACCAAAAAAAAGGAAGGCTTGGACTGCCTTTGTGAAGTGTCATCAGGATGTTGGTCACAGATATTCAAAAGAATATTTTTCGTTTACTATAGCTAAGAAAACAGATATGGGGATGTTTCCAAACCTTGAAATGACATTGCTGATTACAGCCATTTGTCTTAAAAGAAGAAACTACATTTTTTACCCACAACTTTTAAAGTGCAGTATTAGAATCTACCATCTCTTTTACAGGCACCTCTAGGGACCCCTGTTTGACTAAGTACTGCACAAAAACATTTCAAGAAGATGATCTTGCATAGCTTCAGGTTTTTTATAAACTAGTGAAATGTGGTATTAACCGGGTGGTGGTAATAATGCAATAGATTTTTAAGATGGGGGTTGATGTCATGGTTTAACCTGTCAGGTAGCTAAACATCACACTGCACCTTCCTCATTCACTCCTTCTCAATGGGACAGGAGAAAGAATTGGGGGGAAAAAAGTAAGATTTGTGATTTTAGACAAGCCTATATGACAGAGCAGAAGTAGAAGGGAAAATAGTAATAATAACAACAATAAAGGTTTTTAATATACAAAACAAGTTGCACCTTCCATCTACTGTCCAGTGACCAGCCAGTTCCTGAGCAGGGAGCCGTGGCCAGCTTTCTCCCTGGCTTACATACTGAGCATGATGCCATATGGTATGGAATATCCTTTGAATCACTTCAGGTCTACTGTCCTGGCTGTCTCCTCCCAAGTTCTTGTGCTCCTCCAGCCTTCTCACTGGTGGGCTGGTGTGAGAAACAGAAAAGTCCTTTGCTTAGTGTAAACACTGCTTAGCAACAACTAAAACATCAGTGTCTTATCAACTTTATTCTCATCCTAAATTCACAACACAGCCCTGTACCATCTTCTAGGAATAAAATTAATTCTATGCCACCTGAAACAAGGGCAGCTAAATATTTAGAATTGCACATAGAACTGTGTTCTGTTGACATTAACAAACATCCAAGTTATGAGACTTCTGAATACAACCAGAGTTGGAATTTGAGCCCCAGCTATGAGGGCTGAGGTTTGGTTGTAGAGTAAAGGAGATAAAGGTTATTTGGGATGTTTCAAGCAAATATTCATCAACAGTTCTAGTTTTTCATCTGACGTTCTTCCAAGTTTCTAAGTACATCTCTACCCAAACCAGCCTCCTTGATGGCAAATGCATCCCAGCACAAGGAGAAAGTCTTAACTAAGCTGCATGGACACATTGCAAATGCATAGAATTGCAGATAGCTTTAGTGTGAGCTGTTGCAGTCAGACAGTTTTTGGAGCAGATTTATTCCCTCATTCAGGGTTTCCCTTCTGATAGTGTCATCTGGACCTTCTGATGGTGTCAGTGAACTGTGACAAGGGCATTATTTCTCAGGTCAGTTCAGGCTGGTACCTCTGAAGGATTCCTGGTCCAGCATTCATAGGGCCTGTGCAAGGTAGTATGCATGGAAGGGGCATTACACAGACTAGGAGACTTCCTCCCTGCAACTCTTGGCATTGCCTGGTATGTCAGAACCTGCTTTTTTTCCTCAGTGTCAACTGCAGTTGACAATGACATTTACTTCATTTTAAGTTTCAGTAGTCCATACAATTCTGTGCTTCTACAAACTCACAGAAGACCAAACCCTGTACGATCTGTAATTTTTAATAACCTTGGTCAATGGCTCATGTTAATAGTTCTTGGAGTCCTTATACAAAATACTGGTTTCTGCCACCTCTCCATTAGGCATTGAAAGATTTTTATCCACCATTGTGGTCGTGACAGTTGTCACAAAGGAAGATCCATGGCAGATCCATGGAGCCCAACCTTGTGCAAAATATTTAGGGAATGTTGTTTCCCCTTTCACTTCACTTTGTTGTCTGCTTATCAACATTTAGGGAGTGTGATGATGTATTCTGCAGTTTAATGACCTGATTAATTCTACTTAACTTACAGTTTGGGTCCTTTCCCTTTGATATATATTGGTGTGAAGCATTTTGTAATGCTTTGTAGGAGTGAAGCTGGATGAAGAGATATGGCACTATGTTTTGCCAAAGATTTTGTTTAGCTGCAGTCTTTTTGCATGTCAGCATGAGTATATATAAATGTGGAGCTCTGCAGCCATGACTTAGCGAGGCAGCTTGCCACTGTAATGACAGCCACTGCTTATTTCCCCTCCCTATGGCTCTGGCTGAAACAAATATCCTTCTATACCACGGTTTAGGATGCTTCAAGCAAAACTACCTTGAGAAGTAAAAGTCATTACAATATTCTTCAAGGCTTGGATTTTGTGTTTTTGTTGATGGTTTCAGGTTCTTTTTTCTTTTATTTAATGCAGGCTTTATATTCTTGCATTAGTGTAAAACACCTTTGGTTATCCTAAATATCATTTTATGAGAGCATCAGTCCTGCTCTCAAAATGGAGGTGGTTTTATTACTGCTATTGAGTAGAATGACTTAATTTCACCATTTCTGGCAAGAAAAGGCACAAAATTTAATCGCAAGTGAAATGTGGATAGTTTCCTCCTCTGTAATTTCTTGGGAGGTGTGTGTAAATAGGAAGAATCTGTGGGCCAGTGGAGGAGACAGGAGATTGGTTTCTATTCTTGGATTTGCTATGGATCACGAGATAAATCAGAATTCATTTTATCTGAGTGACTTCTTGTTTAAGCATATTTCCTGCAAGGTTATCTTGGGTATTTCTCCTGTTTTGAGTTAGAATCACAGAAGGGTTTGGGCTAGAAGGGACCTTAAAGATCCTATAGTTCATGGACAGGGACACACCTTCCAGCAGACTGGACTACACAAAGTTCCATCCAACCTGGCCTTCAACAGTTCTATGGATGGACTATCTGCAGCTTCTCTGGGCAACTTGCTCCAGTGCCTTACCAGTCTCTTGGTAAAGAATTTCTTCTTAGTACCCAGCCTAGACCTGTCCTCTTTTCAGTTTAAAGCCATTCCCCCTGGTCCCATCACTATGTGCCCTTGTCAAAAGTCCCTCTCTGGCTGTCTTGTGACCTCTCTGTCTACTGGAAGGCTGCAGTAAGGGCTAGATCTTGTCCTAAACTCTGTTTGGTAACACACATACAGATTCCATTTTTCCTGACAATGGAGGACAATGCCATCCTTTGAAAGCAACCATTCTAACTCTCCTACCAAAATAGAGGTATTATAGTTAGGAATAAATGAAGGGCTGCCCCTAGAAGCCAAGGCAGCCTGCAGGAGCCATTTCACTAAGTCCTTCTCCATCAATAACTCTGACCTTACATTCATAAATTCCCTATTATCTCTAATCTGAGGTTCATCCATGCCAGTTGTATGTAACAGTGGTTACCAAGCAGTTCCTCACCTTGCACCTCAGTATAATTGATGGTAATCAATACAGTCTCTCTCATTATGACTGTTACAGGGGACCAGATAGAAATGCAACATCAGCAGTTAGGTAATTGCAATTTAATTGAAAAGGGGCCATTTTCAGGGGTTCAGAGTTGGGAAAGGTCAATGGGTAACAGCAGGCTCTGCTACACTGCACAGAGGGAAGGACAAAGGCTGTCCTCATCCTCTCTGTTCCTTCCATCACAGTGCCATTTGACTGTATCTTTACAAAAATTGATCCAATTCTTTAGAGGCCCTGACAATTTAGGAATCAGTTCTACTCTGGGATAAAAGTGTAGTTTAGCCCATCATGTGCTACACCAGTGTGTATCAAATGTGGAAACTGCTCTGTAAGATCCTCCTGGCCTGGAGCACACTGCAGTGATTTACTCAACTGCTTTGCATCTCTGCAGTTATGTTTGCTGCCTCAAATCTACTGTGCACCTTTCTGGAGAGTCTGATGTTAATTTAATTTATTTCTGGTTTGTAGGGGAAAATGCACTAACTGGGGACTTAGACTTACTGTGTAGGTCTTCTGTTAAGAGCTTGACCTCAAGCTGTATATCCTAAGGGAGACTACTGGAGTAGCAGTTGAGCGAAAGGGGGAACATATTGTTGGGATTTTTGACAGACTCAATCCTGAGCCCTGAAACTGGTGGTGAATTTTCCACATTGTGCTAGGAACATCTTTGGAGAAAAAATGTATTGGTTTCAAGAATAATTAAATGTGAAAAGCACAATTAAAAAATAGTGTGTTATTATAGCAACCGAAGCAGTTGGCTTTTTTTCCCGGTTGTTAAAAAAAAAAAAATCTACACTGATGCAATAAAAAATGACACAAGAGAATAAATGTATCAAGTTGTTATGGCAACTGAAATATGTAGGTTGGAATTTATGTATCCAGAACGTCTATGTAAGTAAAATAAACATTATCCATGCTAATTAAAATAGCATACAAAGATTATTTAATTTAAAATCATAAGTCATGTTTTCCCTTACAATTAATGACTTACTTGATTTTTTTTCTGTTTCCAAGTGTTTGCATTTGCTTCCATCTGTGGTCTATTTGTATTTTCAAGGCAAGATTGTGTTTTCCTTAATATGGGCTAAAGTGTGGATGGAGTCCACTGAAGCTAATGAATAAAATGTGTGCAGGTGGGCACAACTGGAATCAAACCATGTGCTTTATCATGTCACTCTTGCTGCAGGTGACCTTTCTGCTTGCAGGGCTTCTTGGCAGGTGTCATTACCCCATGCTTGAAGGGATCTCCCAGCAACCACAGCTCCCTGTCTGTCTTCTGTGTTTGATACAGTGCACATGAAGCTCCTTCCAGAGCTTGTTTCTACATACAGCCTGCCCTCTTCAGCTGTAGATTTTGCTTCCAAGATATTTTATGATAACGAATTCTAACTGAGCATTCATTAATTATGTTCAGCTTTTTAATTTTTCTAGTCCTTTTCCTCCAGCCTTCATAAGAGTTCAATAATAGCTTCTGCTTTATTGAAAGAAATAGATCTTTAATATCCCAAATTACTCTTCATGTTTTATATTCTTTATGCCCAGCAAAGTGCAGACTGATAGCTGAAAGGTAAAGGAATGAGGAGAATGATCTGACTCAGATCCCAGTGAGCTGAGGAAAATACATTTATTTGTTTAATGTTTTAATCTCATTCATTCTCATATTCAGAGATGTTTAAATTTGCCCTCTAGAGTTCAGAAACACTGCTACCAGGAATGTTTTGGAAAATGCCCCATCAGCAATGCATAAATTAATTGTCTCCATTTTTTGCAGACAGATATCTGCTTGGCATGGAGCTACAGCTGTGGTGTGTCTTTGTCCAAAAACTGCAACCAGTCTGTCCAGTCTCATTCTTTCAGTGTCATTTTCATGCATCTGAATTGTAAATTATTTATCTCTTCATCCTTGCAGCAGAGTTCACCTTTGTGATTTTTTTTTCTTTTTTCTTTTTGCCACATGGTGCCACCCACTGCTATTCAGTGTGCCAGGTCTCAGCAGGGGAGACTACTTGAGCAACAGCCCTCTCAAGGCTTGTTTGCAGGGGCTCTGGTGGCTGTGCAGTGTCCTGCTCCCTTCCCTTCCTGCTGTACAAATCATCACACATGGCAGAGTCCACTGTTGTGTGACCCTAGTGACTCTGCTGCCTGGGAAAGGAAATGCATGAGTGCCTTGATTTGTCTCCCTGCTCAAAAACAAAGCTCTGCATGAGCTCTTCTCTTTTCTGCCCCCTTAATTCTGTCTCCTGAGACCCCTTGTGGAATACTGCATCCAGATCACAGTTTAGAAAAGATGTGGACTGTTGGAGTGAGTCCAGAGGATGGGTACAAAGATGGTGATAGCACTGGAGCCTCTCTCCTATGGAGTCAGGCTGAGACAGCTGGAATTTTCAACCTGGAGAAGATAAGGCTCCTGGAAGACCTTAGAGTGCCTTCCAGTACCTAAAAGGAACTTATAAGAAGGATGGACACAAATATTTTTGTGAAGCATGTTGTGATAGGACAAGGAGTAATGGTTTTAAGGTAAAAGGGGGTATATTTAGATTTAGATTTATATATAAGAAATAAGGTTTTTTTACAATGAGGGGGGTGAAAGACTGGAATGGGTTGTTCANTTTTACAATGAGGGGGGTGAAAGACTGGAATGGGTTGTTCAGAGAAGTGGTGAATGACCCACCCCTGAAAGCATTCAAGGTCAGGCTGGATGGGACTCTGAGCAAGCTGATCTGGTGAAAGGTGTCTCTGCCCATGGCAGGAGCATTGGAACAGTTGTCCTGTAAAGTTCCCTTCCAACCAAACCATTCTGTGACAAGTGACACTGGAGACAGAGCCTGGATCAGCAAAATGAGCAAAATGAATCCTGTGTATGTCTTCTGGTCAGTCGCCAGGCTTGAGTTTGTGGGGCCGATTGACTCCAGCCAGCTTCATCTGAACTCTGTCTGGGAGGAGAAAAGCTGATGCATGAGCTAGTGACTCCTCCCTGCCTGAATTCCCTGCCTGGAAATCAGCTGTCTTGCCATAGGTCAGAGTCACAGTGCAGCTAGATAATTGCGTAATATGGATAGCGAGAGAAATCAGGTATGAGTGTGGGTTTTGTGTTAATCCAGCAAAAGTGACTACTCCGGTAACTGATGGCTTGGATGAGAGCTTTTAGATGAATGGTCAAATCTGTCTCAGGGACAAGCAAATGCAACGCTCACCAGTGACATTGTGACATCCAGAAACACACTGAGAGCAAGATTTGCTCTCGGGAGGGTGGAGCAGCATTAAAACAGATCCTGACCTTTCTGAGACACAAGTCCACAGCCAGATAATTGTTCCTGTGCTGTAACACTCTTTAAGGCTGTCATAAAATTTTTCTGAAAGGTTGAATCCATATTAGTTAAAGTGAAATCATAAAACTCCCAGGGCAACCTAAATATTATTGTGGTAATTATGCTCACTTTCAAATACTGTAACTTAAAAAAAAATTAAACACTGATGATGTGATTCGTACAGTAGAATCCATGCTCAAATGTGTATTTTTCTTCATTCACATTCACTGGTCATATTGGGAAGATTGTGTATGTGAGTGCAGAAGGGACTGAAGGACATCTTACAGGGCTTAGCCATAAGATCTCCCGGTGCTCTACAACATCACCCTGACTTAAGACAACTGCAAAGTCTGAGCTAATGCAATGTGATGTGGAGCAAACCTTGATATCATCAAAAAATGAACAAGAAACCCTAACATGGAAATGGAAATAAAATCCTTTCTGACATCTGAATCATTTGACATGGAACTATGCCTTTCTATAGGGCCTTAGAAATACTGAATTAGAAAAGGAAGCTCCGCTATATTATTTCTGGATTGAAATTTAGGACCAGCTGAGCCAAATTAATCTGCTTGACTTTTATGGCATTATATTTCTGATTTTAGTTTCTAGCATGACCTGCTCTGGGGTTGTCTGAGTTTTCGGTGTTATTGATGAAAGTCATATCCTGTCAAAAAAAATCGCTGAATGACATTTCTTCCTGTAACAAGGAACATAGGAGGCATAGAAATAGGACTAATAAAACACATCTTATGGTCTCTAGGATTATTTCTCTGCATGGCATTGCAGAAAGAACTCATCAAGCCCCCACAATCTGTCTACAGTGTACAACTTTT
>VWYI01035933.1:13903-76370 GCA_013399455.1 Anthoscopus minutus | reverse complement strand
AGGATTAAAAAGATTCTTAGGTATCACAAACCAATGTTTTGGTCAAACATAACAACAATCATGTCAAAACAATGATCTTGACACAACAGCAACATAGCACTTTTTTCCCTAAAACTAAATAATTACAAACCCAGAATTACAATACAGTTTCAATTTGTGATATTAGATTAATCAATTATCTTACTTAAATGATAACTCCTATCAGTTGCAACTCATCAATGAAATTGTAAGAAAATATGGATTATTGCATAACTATTTCATATTAGGATAGAGGAATTTCATATCAGAAGCTCTCCCCTCCTCCCAAATCTTCCAGTAACTTTCCTGACAAAACAAATACTTTGGGCATAGTCCAAATCATAAGAAAACTGCTTCAGGTCTTCTTGTATTTAACTGGGAAAGCCTAGGGGGTGAGGACATTCTTAAAAATGTGTAACAAAGCAGAGAAATCAGTGAAAACAATCAGCCACTTCTAGACAGTCTGCAACAAGAATTGGCATGACCAGGAGATGGGGCCTGTTTCATGAAAAAAGAGACTAGAGACTGGAATCACTGAGATATAAGCAGTGACTAAGGACTCACTGAATGCATCCACCTGCAATAACTAGGTCTCTGAGGTACTACAGGTGGTAGTTGGAAAAGATATTAATTAAAGCCTAGGATCTATTTAAATTTATTTTTTTTTAACCAGAGTGCACATCAGTATAACTCCCTGAAGGAAAATGTAGCAGTTACTGTACCAGAAAAGTACTCTTTACTACACAGCATAAAATTATTAACAATGTACCTATTTTTGCACCCTCTACTCTTTTTAGGAACCACCTGACCTCTCATTTTCTGGTTATNCTACTCTTTTTAGGAACCACCTGACCTCTCATTTTCTGGTTATTTCCATTCTGTTATCTGCCCACATTTCTACTTTTTGATTACACAATTTACTCCTTCAAATTCCCTACACTTTTTCTCCAAGACATGTAACTCATTCATTTGAACCTTTGTATTTCTCTTTCTGACAGCATGCTTATAACGTAAAATATTAAAATAGCTAATAAAACTAACATCGATGACAACTTTCTATGGTATTATACAACCTACTACAGAAACATAAAGGATATTAAAATACCTTTACCTTCATCAGAATTATCTGAACTGTCTGAAGAAACCGGATCTGTAAAGAAACATCAAAATAGAAAAAAACCAGTAAGCTTCTCTTGGTTATATCTGTTATCTTAAATTGTTTACAAAGATATTTCTATCACGACTTATTACACTAAATGTGTACATGCATGCACACACCACATTCAAAGAAAATGAGCAGACACTATAATAAAAGGATTTTTTTGCCTGCTGCAAAGGTCATCAGTCTGAGCCTAATTATGTCAACTCAAGATCTCTAGTGTAAAAAGGTTGTCTAACATTTCCAAAAGTCTTTCAACGCCAAAGCCTCATGAAATGAAATACTTCCAATGACAACATCCAATGACTGCACAAATTTCCCTTGCAGTGCATACTTTTCAAAAGGCTGTCCCCTCTGTTAAATGTAAGAAATTTATCTTTTTTCTGCATCTAGGAAATTTTACCTAAGAAATTTACCTCTTTGACTACCTGTGTTGCAGTCACGAAAGTTAACTAATCTGGTATGTGTAACTAATTTATGCATTTATACGTAATTGTATGTCTCTATCTATGCAGCTGTAGCAAAACTAAGGTTCAACTAACCTATCAGTATCTTAACAACTGAAGTTTGAAGTTTAAATTTACCTTTATGGGTCTTCTTTTTGGACTTCTTTTTTGCTGAATGAGATAATTTTGTCTTCTTTGGCTTTTTAGAGTTCTGTTCAGCTGTGCCTCTTTTCTTGCATGCTTTGACTTCTTTCCTCCTTTAAAAAAGATGAATGTACACCTCCTCTATTATATGCACTTCTTACACAACAGTAAACCAGAAGTATTTAATTCAGTCAAACGTGTCATTTTTTCAGACACTTATCAGTAGTTAAACTGAAAAAACCTGATTCAGTTAAAAAGAAAAGTGCTATTAGAAACAGAAGAAAAATAATCACTGGGCTGAAATTGAGGAAATGAAATTTCTGTGGTGGTAGGATTGGAATTCTTCCAGGCTGAAGGGTTCTGTGCTGTCATTAGCACAGTATCTTAACCCTCAGCAGTGACAAGTCAATGGCTTTATAAGAACTCCAGAATATTCATGATATTTCAGGATAAATGAAGTTCCTAATCATCTAGCTGAAGTTTTGTCCCTTTGTGCTGTTCATCATAATTGCAACTTATCAACAATTGAGGCCCCATTATTTTCAAAATATTTCATTACCGGTGATGGAAGTTTAGTTTGTGAGAACATTCTGGACATAGTCCTGAAAAAGAGAAAATAAGAACATGGCAGTCAAGAATCTGATGAGCATAATTAACAAAACTACAAAACTAGTTAGAACTAGATCTTTCAGTATCATCAGCTTTTTCTTCAAATCATTAGTTACAATGTAGTTGCAGTCAGGATTGAAAAAATATATGATGAAACTCTCCAGTACAAACCCAGATTTTACTAAATGTGATGATCACAGGTTTAGCACTGGCAGCTATTCATTAAAGAAGTATCAGTGCTTCTCATGTACAGATAATCCCATTTCATGGATCCTTCTGGACAGACCAAATTCTTCTGCAAGTATACTGAAGACATGTAAGTCTCTTAGAGCTTTGTCAAGAGACCAAGTGTTCCCATATGGAGTGTCTTGTGCACAAAAGAAAAAAAACCCCACACTACTCACTCATTTTACACGAAGTAACTGTATAAACTGTAGTAAAGTTAATTATCTGATAAATATATCATCATATACACAATTCTGAATTAGAAAATCACAGTTGAGATGTAAGAATGGAAAACTGTTTAAAGATAGATGCTTTCTAAGAAAACACAAATATTTGAAATAAAATCAGTAGAGCTGAATATGTGCAAGAAGTTGCCTGGTCCAAAGCCCTAAAGACTTCTAAGTGAAGTAACTGAATGAGCAATGACAATGCTGAAATTCTCCTTGCAATGCAGTATTGTCCATTAAAACTAGAAATGCTTCTATACGAAACAGCTTATAGCCAATTACTCTGATTTTGACATGCTAATTATACAGAATAAAGTTCTTAATTTGTAACAACTTTGTCATATATAATAACAGCTGTTCTCTCTAAATGAAGAGCACCATGCTACCACCTGTGATTAATTCAACAAAATTATCTCCTATTCCATATTTTTCATGAACTCATTATCATTGGGTCTCACTCAATACCTTTCAAAGTACAGGACTCTTGTCTTCTTTTAAGTGTACATATCCTAGAAGGGCTGACTTACTCAATTTCACAAGTGCATTCCTCTTTTCACCATGTTCAATGTAACCAAAATTCACCTCCCAGCTCTTCAGGCCTTCATTCTCATCACAATGTTTATTTCCACAGGAAAACTGACCTGTAAAGAGTCAACACCAGCAAACTGTGGTTCAATGATTAGCATGAATAGATATGGGGTTGTTATTTCCAGTTCTGCTCAGTTGTTGATTTTGGTTTTCCATTTCTCTCAAATAAAAAAAAACCACAAATCTAAAAATAACATCTAGATTAAGGAAATAATAACAGGGAACAACAAAGCAATCAATCATATTTGTCCAATATTGCCTATTTGCAAAGGAAAAACCCTAACTTTGTTTTGAAATGTATGGATGAAGGTGTACATTATGAAATAATAAGCCCAATATGAACTCTGAAAAAAATGAATGTCAGTAGGATACATCCTATACCCTAAGTGATTACTTACTTAGCAGAAGATGATGGATCAGAAGTTGTGATTCAGATATGCATCTTTAATGACATCACACTATTTGAAGTATCACATTTGTACAATATGAAGATATCCACATGCTTTTTTTATAACCAGTTTATTTGATATACTGGACATACAATTTGTATTCTTGTGACTATCCATAAATACTTTTCTTTTATGAAAAGGAAATCCAACTTAGTGACAAATGCTACATCAGCTTTAAACGCTTCCTTTGGTTCATTATGTGAAAGCAACACTGATCTTAAAACAGATCTGCACATAATCAATTTTGGTTTTACCAGTGAAGTCCCAATACTGGAGTAATAAAGACATGCACTCTCTGTGCAGAAGACTGATTTGTATGCAGAGCAGCAGAAAGGATGTGTATTAATAGGCTCACAAGCAGGACTGTTGGTGAACGATTAACCTCAGAAAATTCTGCTTAAGCAGCTAACTAATGGATTGGCAGTGTCCCCAGATACCTCGGCTCTGTAATGAAACATCACTTTCAATGCAAACATTTGAAGTAAAAAAAAACCCACAAAACTCTCATTAAAAAAGCAAGTTTCAAATTAATAGACATTAAGTATGTTTAACCCTATATAAGGAATGGCTACCAGTACCCTGTGTCATAGTAATCTCCAATATGACCTCCTTTCAAAACACTCATGGCAAAGACTGGAAAGGAAAGAAGCCAAAAAATATAATTTGGCAATTACAGTCAGTAATACAAGAGTCACCTCTCCTTTCACTTACCCTAGCCCTTTTCTTTGTGACCATGCAAAGACAGTCATCAAATGCAAAGCAACAATGTGAGTACTCCATTTCTGCCTTCCCTTGTTACCATCCCCAAACCTCAGTAACAGTGCACTGGCAGTGGTTCTCATCACCACTGTACTGACACAGCTACATCAGTACACACAGGATGCACATACAATGCTAATTAGCCGACAGGTAGGAATCGATGTGCTTTTAGATTTAATTAAAGCAATTTATATGGCTGATTTATATTTTGAAATCTTTTATTAAAGGATTGTTTGGAACTGCTCTTGGAAACAGTGTCTGACACCTGCCAGAGGGTTGGGTTCTCGCGCCCCCCTGTGGTGAAAGAGAGGATTTATCCACTCACATTCCAACTGCTCGTTTTTCACTAGAATTCCATTAAAAAGCTTGACATATGTAATTCTGCACTTTCTCCCATATTTTAATATATAGAGTACCACATATTAAACGTACAAATCTATAATCTTCCTCCCACGAAGACATAGCAATAATTTACTTCTAATTTAATTTTAATTATCTTGTTAAATTGTTCAATACGGCATGCAATTTTGTCAAATATAACTATCCATTAATATGTAGTCCTGAATGCAACATATGACTACAACTACCTTTACAGGCTTTAATATTTACAGCTTTAAAATCCCCACCATTAATGGTCTCGCTTTCTACTCTGAAATATTCTTCTTTTTTTTTAAAAAATCATAAATGCATTTCTAACTATTTGAAATACACTACCATTCAGGTTTCTACAGAATATAGTTGTTTAAAGAACTGTAACTGAGTGAAACTGATCTGCACTACAACTCCATGCAATTTTCTGGCATGTGCATCCATGACTTCTGAAAACCACACGTGTATGAGAATCCACCCCAGAACAGCAATACCTCATTCACCTCATTTTCTTGCTTGTTCAGCAAGTTGAAAAAGCCCAAGCACCTCAGCCATGGAACGAGAACCACTGTGCAAAGTCCCAATAACACACTGGTAAGACTTCACACCCAGAATTAAGGCACTTAATTAGAGACAGCATTGAGAGACATGACAATCATTGCCACTGAAGCTTTCAAAACAATTTAGCCTAAAATAAGTATCATGCAAGAAACTTTAATTAAAAAGTGAACATTTTGCAGAACAGCATGGGAGAAACTGTTAATCAATAAATTATTTCCTAAGGAAAATTACTGAGAGACTTCAATTACAGGTATCAAAGGCTAATGAGGCAGCAGAACTGCTGGAGAAAAGCAGCTAAAAAGCTCACCCATGAAATTATACATTACCAAACATGTTATGGTGGTGTTCATTACAAAACTGACTTTGTGGAAATAAACTATGAGCTCTTTTAATTGTAATATGTGCAGATCAGAGTGCAATCTAAACATATGTGGTATAAAACAGCAAAGCTGGAAGACAAATCAATTTCTTGTACGTGACTACCTGATAAACTTACCAGTACCATCAAATATTATCTAACAAAATTATGTCAAAAAGCAGCAAGAGTAGCATCAAGAAGAAATGTAACATAAAATGGAAGTATTACCTTTTCCTGAAATTACTTCTTTCTCATGTCGCCATCTAAATCCAAACTGTTAAGATAAGAACCAAAATTGAGTTGTGAATAGTCAACATATTAAGCACTGTAATGACTACTTTCAGTTCATTGATGTCCTGCATGTGTCTCCATTTAATTCTGGTCACGAAAATTTTTTTTTCTCTTTTAATTACAAATATCTCTCTGCCTCTGCTTGCCAGAATGGTATTTTTTTAATAAAAATACTTTAAATATTTTTGTTTTTACAGGAAGTCCTCCATGCTGAAAAACAATTACAAAACAAGCATTAACATTTCCAAGGAGAAGACAAGGTGGCCTAGAAATCTGGAAGTAAAAACAAAATAATAGAATGTATTTTATTTAATAAGCAGGTGTCAAACAGATTTCATTTCTTAGCAAATAGGAGACACTTCCAATATGTTAAGCAACAAAACAAAGTACAGAGACAGCAAATAAGAAATTCTCTAGGAAAATAAGACAACAAAGGGAACATTTCCAGTCCAGTGCATATCAAAGTAAAACTTAAATGCAGAACACCCTCCTGTGCTGCACTGCAAAGCTGACAACAGAACTGAACTATCTGACAATACAGACGGTCATTTATCAGCCTCAAAGTCTGCAGACAAGATGCACTGAAGGTTCAAAGACAACCTTGACCTAGAAAATTCTTATCTAGGGAAAATGTCAGGAGTAACAGACCCAGCACAAGCAAGAGTTGTCAGAACACTCTTCCACTGTCTCTACACAGCCTCATACCCCAGAGATTCTCATTGGTATTTCTAATTAAAAAGAAACACCAGTGAAGACCAAGCCAGACTGATCATCAGCTGGTGAAGTGGCCCAGGAGCAAGAAGGGTGAGCGGGTCTCCAGCTCTGGCTGTGAGAGCACCTGTGATTATCTAGGGATGAGAGCAGGTGAGTCCCAGCCCCTTTGTGTGTGTGTGTGTGTGAATGAGTAAAACAGTCTGGACCAGCAACTGGAAGGTGCCTGTGACCTCAGGGGTTCATATATCTTGGGGCTTCTTACTGTTTTCTTCTAAGCTTCAGTCTGTGAGAAGGTGATTCTGCTTATTTTTCAGATTCTCAAAGATGCTTCTATGAAACTGGTCCTTACTATTATCCAATCCTTCATAAAACAGTGGTTTACTTCAGAAGAAAAGTTCCTAAAGAGATCTAAGCTACAATCACTATGCAGATCTTTAGAAAAATTACCTGACAGTAAGATTTTGGCCAAGAACAGAATAATTACAGCTGTGAAAAGATGAGAACACATGTGCAAGCCTCTCAGTCTGTGCAATATATGTATTTAAAACATCACAGAAAACTGACCTCCAGCTGTTGCTTTGACACCAAGTAGCACAATACAGAACCACAGAATCAAAGAACAGCTCAGGTTGGAAGGCAACTCAACAGACCACCAGGTTCAACCTTCCATGGGAAAGGGAGCCCAGATTAGATTACCCATCACCCTGGGCAACTGAATCTGAAAAACCTCAAGCAGTGGGGATTCCACTGTGCCACCAGGGAGGTTCCAGCGACTCAATGTTCTCACTAGAAAAGAATTTCTTTTTTACATCAATATGAAGTATCAACATGTGAAGCATCAACAATTATCAGGCAAAAGGCTGACTAGCTGAGAAGCTATTATCTACCCTGCACCGCTCATAGCACCAGCACTGCAAAACAGAAGGCACAGGCTAAAGATATCCAGCTTCTAGCTTCTGGAAATGCAGACAAAAAATTGAGGCAGGAAAAATCTGAAAGCACAGACTGTATTCCATTGGTGGGAATGGGATGAGCAGCTTATTTAAGACTTCCAAGACAAAAGTCTGCTTTGAAATCCTTCTGTACCAAACATGGGCATGGATAAATCAATTACTGAGAAAAATCTCCTATTTTTTTCTATTTTTCTAAGAATTTCTAAGGAAGGACTTTCATGTAATCAAAATGTATTTGAGAAAAGAAAGTATATATATTTTACAAATTGCATAACACAGTGGTTATGCTGACATGGCAATTCCAAAAATATAAGTAATGACTTAGGAGCATAAATGGGAACGGAGAGCGACCTCAAAGTTAGGAGAGACACGCTTAAGTCTGACAGGGAAATACTGTTCACACAACACAACAAAACACACAAACACAAAAAAAAATCTGGGGCAGAACAGTTTCCCACAAAAGACAGCAAACATATGGAAACTTGGCACAGTAGCAAGAGAAACAAAATCTGTAAGCATGCTCAAGTGAAATCAGCTGGGGACATGAGGGGATGGAGCAGACGTTGAGGGATATGAAATAGATACAGGAAAAAATAAGATTTACTCAAAAAAGGAGGGAAGGCATTTTCAGCATTTTAGTTTTTGTTGATTTTATTTAATTCTTGCATTTTACTGTCCCAATTGTCTTTAGACTGCCATCTTTTCTTCTTAAAAGAGCTAAGCCCAGTCCTTGCAAATATTTACCAATGAATGGAATTTTCAATACAATAAATAGTCAAAAAGAACTATATAGGCTGGGTTACTGTGTGCTAGAAACACCATGACACATCTGAGTTCAGCACCAGTCTTTGGAAAATCACAATAGAAAATTCATGTATACTCTCTGACTAAGAAGTCAGTCAGCCAAAAACCTGGAAAAAAGAAAGGCTGTTCCAGTTAAGAAGAAAACCTGGTGCTGGAATTAGGCTGTTTCTCTTGAGAAATGCTATTTATTTACAAGGCACATACAAATCTTGTTTCCACAAACAGAAAAGAACAACCAGCAAAAAAATGCTGCTTTAGAATAGACTTTTCCAAAATTGTTTCTGCCAGCATTCAAGTACAAAACTCTTTTTTTAACAGTAACATTCCATGGGTTTTTAGACTTCATCTACTGCTCCTCTCCAAGCAACCTCTCCAGCCTTCTTTCTTTAACCCCTTAGCATTTTCTGCCTTTTACACACAATGTACCTCTTCATAAAACACCATCTGACAGAAATGTTCCTATTCCCACAGAACCACATTTTTGAGGCAGTGACAATGCCTGGATTCAAACTGTTGCTTATTAGGGAACTTGACAGATTCTCACAACTCCCTTTCTGTTGCAGGGGTACTAACATTCTGGTTTTACAACGTATCCACAATAATTAGGCAATTTTTCAAAACCCAAGCTGATTCATACTAAGGAAAGATACCTTATTCTCTTTGTATCTGCTGAGATCTGCTATACAGTATTCTTTGAACAATTTGTCATAATACTTCTTTGCAAGTCTCTTCTCCCTATAACAAAAAGTATTTTTTATGAAATATAGAAGACAACATAATTCACTTTACATTGTAATTACATTAGCAAGACAAAGACATGTTGTTTCATTGAAAGAACACAAGTTGTAGACCTAGAAATGTGCCAGATACACAGTCATTAAACTAAGAAGTAATTTCTATAAAACTGGAAAAATAAATATAAAATACATCAACTGTACATACTAAACTCTATTTTTTCAAACTCTGCTTTCTTCACAGTTTTTGAACAGTCATTTGGATCTCAGAGAGTCACTATTATTTATTAGTTCTTTCTGTCATCAATTCATGTAGGCATTTGAGCAATATTCCAGTATGAAAGACTTTCTAATGGTCTTTCATTTCAAATCATTATTAAAGAATGACCACCAAGTATGCACAGTTATTCTTAACTAGTAAGGGAAACCACAGATTTAGAACAAGTGATCTAAAACCAACATATCCTATAATAGTTTCAGGTACCAGTTCATGTCTGCTTCATCTTCTTCGTTCCACAGGAATCTATGGTTTTCTCTAATAACATCAAGATCTGTCTTGTCATTTGCTCTATAAAAGGACACACCTTTTTTTAGAACAATGTAACATTAAAATGAAAATCCATCAACTAGTAATTTGGTAAGCATCAATATTTTACAGTTCTGATCTCTATCTCACAACATAAATTAATACATTTCTATGAAATAAAACTATCAAAAATGTATTCCCTGGCATACTTGCTCCCAAATTAAAAAATTCATGGTGGAAAATAGCCAATGAAATTGTGGATGACTTGATCCTGTCTGAAAATATTTTTTATACTCTTTATTTGAGACAGTGATGTTAAAAGGCAGTTACAGACAGCTCTAAAGAAGTTATTATTCTGGACAATGGGTAACAATTCTGCACATTCAAAAGTAATTCAGACTGTTATTTTGAAGATACTGACAGATATTTCTCAATGTACCCTCCATTAATAATCACCTGTCATCCTCCCTTTTACATAACAAAACAAGAGTCATTCAGCCCATGGTAAGTTCTTATCTAAAAATATGAAAACAAAATGAAACAAGGCCATTTTGTGTTTGGGTATTTCCAATTACTGTAGTTACCATTTGTGACCAAAATAATTAGTAATTTGATACACAGCTCCATCCATTTCTGCCCCCAAAGCTATAATATATATTTAACAGCTTTACATAATGGGAGCTTTGAGGTCAGGAGGGGAAAGGTTGCTAATGGTTCTCACCCAGATCTTCGGAAATCCTCTATTTTGCCGCCATAGTACAAAATGTAGTCATGCACAAACTTTTTATGCCTTTCATACTGAATAAAGCAATTAAGGATTGTTTCAGAACTTAATTACTTTTATAACAGTTTAAAACAAAAAAAAAAAACCCAACCAAAATCTTTTTATATTAAGTTAAGGCAAAGAGTCTTCTTCTCAAACTGTTCAGTAATTTCCAAAAAAACTCAAATGGAATTAGGAACTTTTACTTAATAACCTCTCATAGAAGCAAATTTCCAAACACAAGAATTCAAGGCAATTTCATCTTTAAAACTTCATTCATCATTTATAAAACTGTCTTCCTCTATCAAAGATGCTCTGTACGCATATACACAGACAGAAACTTTTGGTTCGTTTTTTCAGCTGTGATTTAGACAACAGCTTCTTTGTACTGCAGTTTTGGTTTAAAACAGGTTTGCACTTTTCTATTGTAAAAACAGTCTGGCTACTAAAATGGAATAATTTGTTACATTTTTACCACCAGCACACAAATAAAAGTTGCATGCTTTAGTTTAGAAATTAAAATCATGGAAAAATATGTAATGCTTCTCAGAACACTTTGGCCTCAGTGCGAAGCCAAAACAGAAACATAATTTGAAACACATTTTGTACCATAATTTGAGCAAAATATGTAATTGCTTATTTGGGAAATAAGTGTCTTCCCAAATAAAAACTTTATATATGGCCTATAAAAAAGATTTTCAGTTAACTTTTATCTCAACAGCAAAAAGAAGCTCCTCTGAAGAATGACTCAGTATCTGGTGCTGCACTGTCACCCAATGTGATAACTGAAAAATCCCAGTATTTTACTGAAATGAATAACCTGTGCCCCATGTTCAAACTTGAAAAATTAAGCAGAAGGATACAGCATCCATTGATATCAAGTGAAACCTTCTTTTTCTTGCTTCTTCCCTGTCAATAACAAACATGTTCCAGTGAAAACTCTTTCCATTAAGAGTAAAATGTCTCACAAAAGCAATATATAAAAGATACCTATCACATTCTTCAGCTGCAAATTGTCTGTGAACCACACTGCCTTGCTTTGCTTTTTGGAATGGCTTTACCAGAAGGGCATCTTCCTGTATTCTAAACGTGGGAAAAAGGAAGAAAAGTTAGTCAAAAACTTTTAATGAGAAATAAAATTTTCATATGCTAAACCTTGCACTATCTTAAATAACAACTGTTATACTACTATTTTTCTACAAGAATAAAATGAACCAATATAAACTTGGACTTTACCTCATTTGCAGAACAAAATTAGAAGGGCATTTGCTTCCAGCTGGCATTTAAAGGCAATTGCTTATAACAGCAATTTGTAATATTTGTTTTTATTAATATTATCACTATAGAACCACAATGTTAAAACCTGGAAGATTCCTCAGTTTCAGTCTGACATTTAAAGTCCTTTACAAATCTCAGTTACACAGCAAAGCAGGAACAGGAAGGACAGGGCATTCACTGGAATGAATTGAAGTGAATGGCAGTTACCCTATTCCACCTTTTCAGGCCAATGTCTCAGCACTTCATTAAGCAGCTCTGCCTCTTGTAGTGCAATCACCGGAATCACAAATTGAAAAGTCAATTACCACGTACTGAACTGCACTGGTCAGTAGGCAGCTAAAACTACTTTTAGGGTTCAAGTAATAAAAAGTTAAAGATATACATTTTACCTAGTAAAAGGTATATTTAGTTAATTTCATTCATAAACTGACATGAAGAAAAGATCTTTTTTTTCCATAACTATCAGTGGGCAGAAAGCATGGAAATCAGAAACCTGAAGAAGGCAAGCCAGGGAACTTGTTTCTAGCTATGGAATATAGGACTCTAGAAACTTAAGGTATCATTTACTCAAAAAGATCTGTAAGGATCACAAAATTTCCATAAGACAGGTCTATAAAACAGCAATTTGGAGAGAATTTAAGACTACTGTTTTCCTTAAAGTAAAAATAAAAACCATGATAGGGCAAGAAAAGGCACCCACATAAGAGCACTACTGGGAATCAGCAGTGGTATGCCAGAACAAGGATAATGATGGTATTTTTGAGAGGCTTCTGATGGTTAGTTAATATTCCACCTAGAAAGTCGAATGGTAGAATATGCAATGGCATCTAAAGAAAATGAAATGTGAACAAAACCAGTCACTATTTTAATGGAGAGTAGCTATATTTATAAAATAAATGAAATGGCACAATGCCTGCTATTATTCCAAAGATTAAAACATGATTTTTTTTTCCCAGAATGAAATCGACACTACAAAAGCCATTTTTTCAATTCTTCTCTAAAGGAAAAATATGCAAGAGTCCTAGGAACATTTCCAGAAAGTCTTCTTAAATGAAGTCAAATAAAAGAGCAGGAGACAGCAAGAAAAATCAGGAAAAAGTAAGAAAGTAAAGGCAAAATACAGGTCAAATGTTGAGTATGGTGCAGAAAGTGCCAAGGAACTACAGTACAAAAGCAAAATAAATACATAAAAAATTAAAAATCTTTACAATACAGTTGTATCAAACTACAAAATTCCAGGTAATGAACAGCGCAAACCACTGAAAGTATTGGCCAAGATCATCTCAAATAAGAGCTTTGCAGGTACATTTCAAGGATTGATCACAACACAATTTACTAATTCCCAGGTCTCTTCACAAATTAAATAATAAAGAATTAGCATCAGTTCTTCACTTTATATCCCTATGTGTTTTATATCTACAAAGCCTGCTACCATTTGGCCTGTTTTGCCTTGCTCTTCTGGCAGTTCCATTTGTCCTGATGGATCGCAGTGGTGTGAACAGTGCTGCCAAAACCCAGCAGTGGATAGTAATGCTTGGAAAAACAAAACCATCTTTTCCAAGAACTGAGGGGCAAATATGCACCAGATGGAGATGGCAGAACAGATCTTAATCAGCTGCCCCTAGGAGATGACAAGCTTTGGCAAGCTTGAGATGAGGAGATGCAGAAATCAGAGATTGATTTTTTTTAAAAACCATTTCAACACCAGACCTTACATGCAACAGCATCATCTATGCACACTAGGAGGCCATTTATACAAAATACATCATGGAAAGTGTTAATTCTGTACTACATTACCTTTTAGTCTTTTGCAGAGACTTCTCTCCACTCTCCTCATCACTAAAATCAGAATCATAGCCTCCATGGCCATGTGCCTGAAAATAATAGACAAGTCAATATATCTGCTAATGCAATATGGATATGGCATAATTACAAATCAGTACTGTCCATCATGCATAAATAAATGATAGAAAGACAGAGAGAAAGCAAACAAGTCCAAATTCTCACATGTCAAAGCCAAACAAAATTCCACAGACAATGCAGAGTATATTCTAGATAATACAGGGCAAAGAAAGATCACTCTGTAAAATACATTATCAGTAATTTATATGCGTATGTCCTCATATTTAATCTTCACACAGATGCAGCAAACTAAAAGGATGATAAATACCTTGTGTTTTTCTTTTCTAAACAATGTTCCTTATGTAAGACAAATGTATCTTCCCCAGGAGCTAGTCTTTCAGGGGGCTGGAGGACAGCAAGTGTTATGCCCACATTATAAATTAAGGAAAATGGGAATAAAAGTTTCTTGAGCTATGATGCAGCATTTTAGATCATTAGATCTTACACTGGTAGCTGGAAATCTGAATAAAACAATAACTAAAATACAAAACAACAATATGCCTGCAAAAATTATCACCTCATCAGCACAACATTCCTACCAGAAAAAAACCCCTTCATTTCCACACACTTTGGGAGTACAGTATCAAATTAATGCATATAAGAAAAACCAAAATATCCATATCGTAATCCTTTCAAAAGACCAAGCACTGACTGATGCTCAGATCTATCACCTCAATTTTTCAAGGCACAGTTACGTGTTCAATTCCTTCAGGAGATGCAATGGCTTTATGACATCACATCTCCTCTCCCTCACTCCTACTCTGGTACCTTCCTTCCAGATGCTCAGTTACAATTGTGAAAGTACACATGAACCAGATCAAACAACTAACCCAAGTTACAAAGGAACCTATATAAAAAAAGATCATTTTAACTCAGGTAAGTTTCCTTACAGTTCATCCTGAGCCCCCACAACCTACATCAGGCAGCTGAAGGGGCAGCACAGGGAGAGAGCAGCCAGAGCCAGGCACTGCATAAACCAGCACTGACTCCAAGCAAGCTATTACACAACTAAGGTAAAAACAGCAGGGATGGTTGTTAATACAGCTTAGTGTGGAAAGGTTCCACCCACACTACCAAAGTATCCTGGTGAGTGAGACTGTGGATACAAAAAGACAATGGGTTAGAAAACAAGTGTGTTTGATTCAGCTGATTCTTACATTACCAACAGTTATATTCCTCCTCAGCCAAAAAGGTGAGAAAAATAAAATCTGAAAAAAACCCACAGCTCCTCAGGAGGATTTTGATGAGGTGCCTTCTCTTGATGCAAATGCCTTGCAGAAACGCCATGCTGAAGAGTCAGCTGTATCTTCTACTGACACCAACAACTGGTTAGTATCGTGCACAATACATAAAACACTATCTTCTCAAACTGACAGTGAAGGCTTCTCCTTCTAACATTTTAAAAATCCTGTACTATTAATATTACTACTACTACTACAACTAATAATAATAAAAATAATAATAAACAAATACGGTAATGTTCCTCCCACTCTTCTGAATGCTTCTGAAGAACACATAACTCTCCTACACATATATATTTCAACAAAAGCAAATCAGAACTTCTTCTGAACTATTTTCTCTTTCCCATGAGACACAAAAATTGTCCATTACCAAACAAAACAAAAAAGCAAACATCCCCCCCCCACAACAAAACAAACAAAACCTCAAACCAAATAAACAAGTGCAGCAGATATCTGCTGTAAACCATCCTCATGAACTGGCAAAAAAGCAACAACGTAGTCTCATAGCTAGGTGGTTCTAGTAGCTAGCCTGTCACTACTTCTGTTAATGAAGCTTATATGGTCTTTAGAAAAGTCTGAACATGCTATGGGTATGCAGCAAACATATCTATATTTGGCCTCTAAATTTAAAAAATACCATGCTAATCTGGAGATGTTTTAACTTGCATTAGTAAATGAACATCGAGAGCTTACTTCACACTCAAAAGGGAAGAAAGCCCCAGCCAACACCATGAGCATGAAAGTCCTAGACAGATGAAGTACTGAAAGAGGCCAGAAAAGGAAAGCTCAGATGAAAGGAGATTTTCACAAAACAGTCACCCTTGGATGAGGTACCCCAGGAAAGAAACAGACATCCTCACCAATGAGCTCTCAAGTGATTACAGGAATGATTCAAATGAAAGAAAAAAAAGATGCAAGAAAAGCTACTCAAACAGAGTCATACTGTAGGGCTCTTAGAACTTGATGACTGCCTTTTGTAAAGCCAACTGTGAATATAAGGGCAGGTATGGCTGAGGACTAGGCTGGTCTTCCAATAGGAAGCTCTTCACAGCTTCAGACATTCCTCTGAATCACTACACTACCTCACAGATAAATTCAGAGTGAAAAAAAACACAACCCATGACTGATGTCCTGACACTTCTGGATCACTCTTCTGTTGAAGGCAACAGCAGAATGGACAGGTACTGCATTGGGGCTGGGTTTGACAGCAGCAGCTCCAGCAGTGCTGAACCACACTCAAAGAGACTGGGACTGAATGATTTCTAACCTGAAACCGAAGGATGATTCAAAGATGACCTGAATTTTCGTAAAACCTACATGAACTCCATCAAAGAACCGCATCCATAAATGAATCTTGCCATTTTGGAAGGACAATGGAAACAGATACCCACTTAATACTGTAAAATTTCATGACAGATTTCTCCCCTTCTGTACAAATAATAATAAAAAAAAGAGCCAAACAAAATCCCAGATAAGGAAAATATACTTCATATTTAACTGTAGAAACAGAGGAGCAGACACCGAAGCTTAGTGCCCAGCCTAGCAGATATAGACACAGACATCACAGACATGACATAATCATCAACAAAATTAAAATAACTACTTTCACTATTCAATAAACCCTTAAATATAAACTTTGCTTTGATGAAATTTGTCAGACTCAGAATGCTTCTAGTAAATTATTAACACCAAGTGTTTTATCAAAACATGAATGTGAAAGCTATGTAACTTAAATGGTTCGGTGTATTTTGCTGTTGCACCAACTTTGAGTTTTTTATTCCCAAACAACAAAACAAACTGAAACCACAAAATTAAAACAAGTACAAATATGCTTTGGGGTACATTTAGCTCACATTTAAGTAATCCAAACATCTTGGATTATTTATTAATGAAATTGGAGACAGAACAGTCAGCTCCTAAAACCCACACAAAATACGGTAAATGCATGCATGCTGCACACAACTGATGTCAGACCAAGATACAAACTCTTGATGTCAACACAGGTCACTACAAACTGCTCAGCACTGCATTTACTGCAGGTATTTGCATCCAGAGAAAGCACCTCCTTTAAGCCTCTCCAATGGGGTAAGCACACACTGGTGGAAAGGACACATCGCAGTTCATGTTGACTCCTGACAATAACATGTGGCTGAACATGAAACAACAATAAAAAAGAAAAAAAGAAAAGACAAAACAACCCTGTAAAGTATTCCCAACTGGTGGCTCCTGATCTCTGGCCCCGTCTTGACACTGCCATCATAATCACCATTCTCATGCTTCCCTTTATTTGCCCAGCACGCAGGTCTGCGGCCAGGTCTGCTCACAGCCCAGACCAGAACAGGCCCGACTGACTAAAATGACTGCTCATTTTAGTACAAACTGTTTGGAGAGGGTCTGAAGGAAGCACAGGATCTGTAAGAGGACTTGAGAAGCCACCCTTGATGGATAAAGGATGCTGTGTGGAAGGTCAGAATGCTTCACTGCAACATGCTCTTCAGGCTTTGACGTTGTCTATGAAGCTTTGCCACCCCCACTTGGGGGGAGAAACCTGAGAATAAGTACAACAAACTTCAAACCTATTATTCCTTGTAAAACCTATTACAAGGGTGCGTGGATACACTGGGAAGTGAACGGCCCTGACGAAGAGAAAAGGCACTCACAAGATACTGCCCCTTTATTACAGCTATGAAAGAAAAAGTAGGAGTAAATGGTAGGTAATAGCAGACTACGACAGCGAGGATCAGAGCTTTGTGGAGCTCCACAGAAAAACTGAACACCGGCCCGTGTGCGTCGGACGAAGCTTCCGAAGCCGTTCTTTCTCGCTTGCTTTCCCGCAAGTGACCCAGGGTTGTTCCGGCCCGCCTGACCCTTCCTCCGCCGCCGGAGTGGGGCATAGGCCCGGCCCCCCAGCTGCCTGCCCGCCGCCCGGGGAGGGAGGCTCGGCCCTTTCCCCCATGGGCACGGCCAGGCCCCTCCGCCCGCCCCGGCCCCGCCACCATGGAGGCCGCGGCCTCCGCCGGGCCTGTCCCCGCCCGCCTCTGCCGGGGCCCCTTCATCTCTCCCTCCCGGCCCCACTCACGGCCGCGGAAAGGCGCAGCTGGTTGGCCTCCATGGCCGCGGAAAGGCAAGGGCCGCCTCCGCCTCCCGGCCCCGGCGCTCCTGCGCGGGCCGCTCCCGGAAAGCAGGGCAGAGGCGGAGCAGGGCCGCACCGGGGGCTCCCTTCCTCCCTCCGTCCCTCCCTCCGCCGCGGGCGGGCGGCGCGGAGCAGCGGGGCGCGGGGGAGGGCGAGCCGGCACGGGAGGGGAGGGGAGGGGAAAGCCGCTCATCATGTTTAGGGGCGAGGGGGAGTCTCCCTGCCCGGGAACCCGGTCAGCGGCCCCGGCTGCCGCGGTCTCCGCCTCTGCGAAGGTAGGACTCTGCCGCAGGGGCTCAGAGAGGCCTGAGTGCACCCCTCTCCCCAGCCCGGGTCGCCCCTGCACCATCCCCGGCTCTTTGGGGCAGCGCAGTCCCTCTTGTGTGGGCGCGAGCTTAGACCTCGCTGCGGGAGTCGGGGCTCGGCGAAAAGGCTCCCTCGGGAGGGATGGGGAGGCGGGGGTCGTTGTTCGGGAGGGGACCTCTCGCGGGGTGGGGAGCTTTGAGGGAGAGGGGCCCCGGGAAGCGCTCTGCGGTGGGCAGCAGCTGCCAGGCGTGCCCGGGAGGTGCGTGCTGCCCTCGGCGCGGCACAGACCGCGATCGCGGCCTCGGCACGGCGATCTGTAACACTGATTGCTGCCTGTGCCAGCGGCTTCGCTCCTTTTCAGTCGCATCTCGCAGTTAGAAGAACGAAAGGCAGTATGTGATTCAGTTCCCCTCTGAGGACCGACGGCAACTGGGCGATAAGAGTTTGAGAGCCTGTGGGTTGCATTATAAAAAAGAAACTTTATAAGCCAAAAGTATTTGCTGATAAAGTAGGTGGGAAGCACCAATCTTCGGCATAAGTCATCAGATACAGCAGTTAGCTGTCAATGAATTGATGCTTTCCCATCAAACACAACCTGAACTGCTGAGTTCTGAAATGCTGTAATCCATCACAGGTACTTTCTTCTGGACTATGTTAGAGTTTCCAGTTGTGTTATTGATTCCTGGATAGTTAAACCACAGATACACTTAATACAGGGAAATATTAAAAAATTAAATCCTGCTACTGCCCTTGTAAAAGTTGTAAAATATAAGTTGTAGGTAGTTGCTTTTCTGCAGTGAGGCAATCACACACCGTAGTTGACAGTGTATCTCCTTACTTTGCTACTAAATCTCTGGTTTCAGATATTTTTTTTCTCCTGACCTAGTGTTTGTGTTATTTGTTATGTCATTATTGCTGTGAAGGGATGCAAAGATGATGCTAAAGTGTCCCGTGGAAAGGAACTGAGTGGCACTGTGCGTATCTGAGTGCATGCAGTATTCTGCTGAAGTCCTACTGAATGCGGCCCGTTTCCTCTAAAGGACAGAGTCTCTGTTGCAAAAATGGAATTATCCTAATTAATAATTTAAATATATCAAAATAAATAATGTATATCCTCAAAGCTGTAATAGCAGGCATCTTTTTGTTGTTCCTGTCTTATGGAAATGACAGACTGCTTTAGTGTGAATGAATCCTGACATGATTCTGGAAACTGGGCCAACATATCATTGATTATGCACTTTGAAGAAGAGTGGAAGAGGTAGAGGAAAGATTTACAATTCTTGAATCTCTTGGCATTGTGTTGTGGCCATAAAAGCCTGCATGTAGAAAAAATACTGTTTCTGGGACAAGAAAATTCTGCAGTGAGTCCAACTATAGCAGCTGCTGTAGATGCTGAAGTTATGTTATAAACAGCTTTTCTGAGAATAGCAGCTAGATAATTTCCTCTTTCTATATTATGCTTTTCTGATGTCTAACTGTGTTGCTTTAGAACATCACCTGACTGCATTTTATATGTGGGCTACAGTAAGCTACAGCTGGAGTATGGGTTCAGGGATGGCCTCCTAAATAAACTGGAAATTGAAACTGAACATGCCCTTAGTCCTTGGTATATGTGTTATACTTTACTCCAATGGGAGTATTTCCATATTTTAATTATAAAAACAATATTTTGACACCAAAAAGGCACTTTTCTCATTTGAGTCCCACAGGACTGGAAGATACAAGAAAAAGAACAGATGAGATGGGCATAACATTTTACAGGGGAGGAGGTGCTACATTTTAAGTTGGATGTCAATGACTGTACAGCCAAACCTTAGGAGCACAGCTTTTCTTTGCAAGAAAGCCAATCTATGCCAATCTTTACAAGTCAAGCTGCCACTGAAGAAAGCATTCTTCTTGAACTGGCCCTAGTGCTCATCTGACTACTCCTGCTGAACTGCATAATTTCATTTTCTGCCACCCTAGCTCCTGTGACTGTCCTGATGTGGTGTCTGGATGAGTAACCCTGGTGGGGCAAAAAAATACTAGGGGTGGATGGATGGATGGGACATGAGGGAAGTGGGAAGTGAGAAACAGGGCTGCCCTTTCAGCAGCAGCTCTCTTTTACATCAGGTCAGCACTAATGTGAAACAATTGTCTTAAATTACAGTAGCCCTGAACTTCGTGGTCCATAAAGGAGAAAACATCACTGTAGCTTTAACTTTAGTTCTGCCCTAAATCAAAGAATGGGCTAAAGTATGAGCCCTGGTGTATCCAAAAAGTTTAAGTCAGACATGGTACATACATCATACAGATGCAGAATTCAAAGTATTATACCTGCCATACTTACTGAGCTTCATGTAAAAAGTTCTAGTGGAGATTTCACAGCTTATACTTTAATCTGTTAACCTCTTAGGTATAAAGGGGGTTTTCCTACTAAGAAAAATCTTCTTTGTTGCTACTTGAGTTAATTCCTTAATGCCCTGCATAAACTTGTACAGAAAGCAAGAAGTGATCATCATTTGAATAACATCTTTAAATACTGGAAGACATGTATCCACACAGTTTCCCTTTTTGCAGCCTGAGAAAGTACTTCAAACATTCTATATAGGTTACATATTGGAGAGCTCTTATATTTTATTGCTCTTTTTCAGACTCAGAGTTCTCTATGTATTTTTAAGAAACACAAAGCGTAGATGTTTACTCCTCAACAGTATTTAGCCAGGAAGAAACACATAAGCCTTCCTGCAAAAGATGATTGCCTCCTAAGATCTTCTGGTAAAATTGTTTAAACTCAACAGCCTCTGATCTGTTGAATCAAAATTAGTTCTGTTAGCCAATTAAAAAATTGTTCCAGTTTTAATGAAGCAAATCAGAAGGCTTTGCCTTCAGGCCCAAAGAGGCAGCTACCACTGGTATGGAGAGCAAGGGCAGGGCAGTCACTGACAACTATATCCATTGTGAGCTGTTGTCAAAGACTACATTTGAGTTTGATTATGAGACACTAATATGGAACGATCAAGAATGCTAGTAAAACTGAGATTTGTCCTGTTTAATCTTTCCTCTTAATCCATTAAGTCAGTTCTTTTGTTGACAAATGAAGAAATTACTTTCTAATGCTATTTGATATTGGCACTTTCCTATCTCTCCTACATGTCTATGAAGTAAGTTGCCAAATCATTTATTTTTGTGTCTTCATTGTACGAACAGTACTTTGGCATCTGTCATGTTCCTGATTTTTATCTCCTCCTATTTGAAGTCCCCTAGTAATTTGTATAAAAAACAATTAAAGCTAAAAATGGACTTTCACATATGCCAGTAACATCACATTCAGTAATTGTAGCTCTTTTTCATTTAGCTTGTAACCGTGTACAATTTCAGGCACGCATTGTGCCACCCAACAAGCCCTGAGGAAGGTATACACTGCAGTCAGGCAGCTGATTACCAAGCTTAAGACTTCCTGACAGTCAGGGAAAACAAGTGGGGCTGTATATGGAGGGCAGTGGCTGATGCTCACCAGTTCCCATCACTGGAGCCATGCTGGTTGCTGCAAATTAGTCATTAAAGGCTAATGATATTTTGTAATCATCTAGAGGCTACGTGGAGATAGCAGGCAGAGCATATCTGGTTTGTCAAATTCAATAAATGGTGTGTTCCACAATTTTGTCATACAGGGAATATTAAACGTGAATCTTAACTATCCACTAGATGTCAATGTTGCTGTGCTGAAAGGCAAATGCAGTTTTATTTGTTTGGCTGATAAAGTAATTTCCTCAAGAAAAGAACTTGTGTATTTAAAGGTATTTCCAGTATAGAGTCAATTACAAAAAGTAATCATAGACAAGGATATGTTAAGTCCATTATTTCAAGAGCCGCTCTGCAATTTTTTGATATTCTGAAGTTGCAATTACCATTTCAGTGCCTAATCATTGTTAGAAAAGTGCCTTTGAAAAAATATCACCTGATCATCAGTTTCCTTCCTTGTTCTAAAACCCCAGACCTCTGTATAAGTAGCCACAATAATTTTATTGCATTTCACTTGTTAATAAGACAAAATAGAGCTAATAATATCACATCTAATCCTATTATAAAATTATTGAATTTTCTAAGTTTCAGTTATCTAGGGACATTTTCCTCTTAATTATTCCTGTTTAACACCATTGGATATCAATGTCAGATACATTACTTCCAGTATGATAGATGCATACTTCCAGTATGATAGGCAATTTGGAAAATAGTTCTTCTGAAAATGTGGATATCTAAAGGCAGATGATGGCATTTTAGAAGGACATGTGAGATAGAATTTGACCCATGGACCTTTGTTATTCCTGGCTCCTCTGCCTCTAAGGTGAAAAAATTACTACCAGTCTCCACAACTACTTATTGCCAACTGCACTGAAGGTGCTGGATCTATTGTCTGTGTGTAGAGCATTTATTTTGAGACCAAACTTTGGAAATTGGTTTAATAAACAGTCATGGAAGGCTGTAGACAACAGTGCACATCTTTAATTCAGATTAAGCTTGTTCTGCTGTTACGATAAAAACAAATATCAAAGTCTCTTATTAAAAAATAAAGATGAAACTTCCTGTTGATATGAAAATCTCCCAAGTCAAAGATGTGGAAATTGCACCCTTTTTCTCAGCTGATCAATTTGGTAAACAGAATCCCAGCTTAGGCCACAATGTTAGAAAATACAGCCTAAATAACCTGATTTATTCCCTTAGTTCCACCTCCTGTGATGTATATAAGGCCTCTTAACTTCACACACAATTCATAAGATTTTTTTAATTACTATTGACAGAAGAGCAGCCTTAGTCTTCATTATCATGGACTGAAGTAGTTGAAATCCTGCTCCACAGTTTATTTGAACTAGCATTACTTCCACTCTTAACATGCTAAAGAATCACAGATACACTATAGGACTGTAACTGTTTTAATTCCTAACATCCATTAGTTTTCTTGCTTATGACTACAGAGTTATGTAAGAATCTTATAATAATATCTGGAAAACCAGATTGCTTCATTCATTCATTTTGTTGTAATTAAGGGAACATTCAAAGCATCAGCTGTGATCCTAAGACTTCTGTGTACTTCAAAACATTTCATTAAAATAAAGTTTTCTGCAAGTCCTTCTTAAGATGTACAGTGTAAATAATAGCAGTATGATCCTTTAAAGACTAACTGATTGAGTTATGGAAATAATAAATCAGATTGTGATTAAAAAATAATTCTTAGAATCAACTCCCTGTATTATCTCTAAAGTTTGGGCTTTTTTTGGGAAAATGTACAGAATTTTACTAAATAATTCCCCTAGAGATATATTATGTAGACTCCTATCTAGTGTCCTTTAATCACCACTGCCAGTTCCACATTTGTTTTGTGGCAGGTGATTTTGGGATCCAGAGCTTAGTCTGGCAACTCCGCTCAGAAAAAAGCTCACTACAAGATTACACATGCATGCATAAACTTGGGTAGTGACTTCAGCCTATCAGGAATTTAATTTAAAAGTAATTACCAGTATGTACTAAATACTACTTCTCAGTTTTATCAGCTTGCATTTAAGTAAGTGGAATACAGAAACTAACTCCTCCACCATGTTCCAGTTTTTATTAGAGTAGATTTTACAGGTTCATTATGCTTAAATTCCCTGAAGTATGAACTATTTGTAAGAGAGCAAAGAATGCCTAATCTTACTTCTATGGCTAGATCTGCCTTGGTAGAAAGTGACTCTTGGCATCCAATTACATAAATACAAGAGCGAGGCAAATTTGTTTTTCCAGTTTGATATCAGAGGTATTATAAAAGATGAAAAAAATCATAGACCATAATAAGCAAGAGAAGGAATATCTAGTAATATGGAAATAAATAAAAGAAAACAACTGACAAGTAGTGTACTTATTTTATTTAAATTACATTGTTTCCCAAGGGGTTTTTTGGGCAGAGAAAAAAAGAATACATGAGCAAAGTGACAGTCTATTGCATTTTTAAATCATAGTTTAAAAATATGGTTTATTATTAACCAAAGATATACATTCCCTCTTTTCCTGACATGCATTTTTGTGCATAATGTCTACCATGTATATATATTCTTAATATTCACTCATGAGAATTGAGGAAAGGTACAAATAATTGACAGGGAATGTTTGGAATCTGAAGTCTTCTGTATGAAAAGGTGACAGACAAGTCACTATCATCTGAATCATGCAAGAAGTTAAGCACTATTTGTTTACCCAGCATTCTATGTAACCTGGAAAAGAAAGGTGCCTTGAAGTCTAAGATGTGATGTTAATAGAGATGTATTGTCTCATTCATGCAAACATGTTCCAGAAAACACCTGTATTTTAGAGATATGTTTCATCTGGACTTAGAAGTTGAACTCTTAAATCAGGAATCCAGAAGGCCAGTTGTGAAAACTGTGCTGTGGAGCTGGTAAGATGAGTTCATCACAGTGTTTTCCACTGGTTGTCCTTAAGCCATGAAAATAAATCACAAATTATTTGCAATATACAGTGCTGCAGTCAGTTGTTTGGAATCTCACATTCAGATTTTAAGAAACTAAGGTATAAGAGCATAATATGAAGTAATAATGACAGAATCAGCTTTCACTTATCTGACTGTTTCAGTGGAATTATATAGTAAAGTAGTACAGTAGTTGCACGTAGAGACTGTTAGTATCCAGGTTGAGGTGATCAATAACTGATCCTTCAATGAAAACCTGAATGATACAGGGATTTAAAAAAGCTGTTCTGAGCACTGAAGAAGGATGAATCAGTTAAAAATTCCTATTTCACAGTTTTTATTGAACATGCTTATAGAGTACTGCTGTGAAACCTCATTTAATTAATAATACCATGAGCCATTCTACTAGAACTGACCTTTTATTAGTGAAAGTATACTACTGATCACCAGGATTTGGAAATAATAGGGATTATATTTCAAATTAAATACAATTTTATGTTATTTAATCACTGGTATCATTAAGACATAAAGTACTGAAATACTATCAACCTTTCTATTGAAAGTATTTCCAGGACACTATTCATTCCATGGCACCTAAGTGGAATGGGAAAGATAACTCTCCTAAATGGCAACCATTAGTCTAACTTAGTTACAAATATCAAGTTATGATATTTATAGCCAGCAACACTGAGCAGTGCAATATCCACTGCTCTAGAAGTAAAAAACACGGAGGAAAGTTATCTACTGCAAGTAAAAAGAAATATTGAAGCTTGTACCCTGGGGGAGCTCCTGATACTTGCTGAAACCACATTCAGTTTGCAAGTGGTAAGTCAAAATGTTAACAGTCATATATCTAGATGACTGCCTTTCTTGAATGGAAACAAAACATAACCTCATGGAAGATAAAGGTTAGGATATGAAGTGAGATTTGAGTGAAAAAACATTTCCTTTAGCATTTCATAAAATACTCTCTCAAGTTTGCATTACACTGACTTTAAAGATACTGCTCATAAAAGATGGATTGTGTTGTTTAGATTTATATTAGGATCTGTTTTAATTTTTTATCAATCTTGGTTTAGTAAATCCATGCCACTCTTTCCCTGAACAATTTTATTTGAACCTCAGCCTTAATGGAGTCAGTATTTGGCAGGTTTCTATAATATGAGTCTGTGAACAAAAGGAAAATACTATTGTGACTACCTCCTTTATCTTAGATATGGTCATAATCCAGCCACAACTGTTAAGAACTAGAAAAAGTAAGAAGACTAGTGAAGCATTATATTTTCTTACTTGAAGACATCAATAACCACAGAAAAATTTGCCCATGCAGAAGAATACTAAATTGTTCTCCCAGTTAAAAAGAAGATAATATGTGAATATTAGATTAATTAATATATGAAGGTATTGTGATCTAACACTACAGTATGAAAAAAAAAGCCTTAAACTTATGGTGACATCCATTATTTGTATTGATTTGCAGTTCAGTGCAGCCTTAAGAACACAAATACCCCATCCCTGGAGCCTAAGAGTCTGTATGAAAGAGCATCACAGCCCTGGTCACAGATGCCCATCACATGCATCCACATGGATCCTCGGCAAGGAGGGATTTAGCAGTCTTTGGAACATCACCCATTCTGAATCTATAGCAACCCTCCTCTAATATGCAAAGCTATTTTTAGCATCAGGGCAGCCTTGAAAACAGCAGGTAAAGCATGAAAAGAATGAATAAGTGGTTGTGCTGCTCGCCTGTGAATAGAAGCTATATATAGCTCTTGAGAGAGATCTTAATTTATATGTGTATATATATATATGTATAATGTGCATATGAAGGGATATCTGCCTTCCTGAGGGGGAAGCAGAGGTGTCAGAAACATAGAGTAGAGCATTATTACTATTTGTGACCTGAGTCATCTAAAAAGTCATTATTTCCAATTGTTTTGTTTAAGAAATTGTTAATGGAATTGAGTATCTTTGATCCAGTTTTTATTTGCAATGAATGTATAGCTTTCATTTCCCTGAGTGAAGAGAAAATTGAACAGCAGGGGACTATTTGCAGTTCTAAGCTCTTTTCAGCCATTACTTGCTCCAAGAAATTCTCTAGCGAATTTTTCAGGTCTCCCTTTCCATGCCTAGGAGCCAATATCTCAGTTTCTGTGATGTTAACTGTTCTCTGGAGTTCCCAAAACTGTGGGGTTTTTTGCCCTTGTCTTTTTCTCTTTTATACTCATCCATTTGCTTCTAAAAAAAAAATCTCCGGAAAAAAGGCCACATGTGCCATTGTTTAATCAGTACTTGTGCCATTTATTTAGCTGGGGAGCTATACTGCTTCATGAAGGAGCTTATTACTTCTTACTGATGTGTTATATTGAGGCTGGGAATTAGGCCCTCCAGTTTTAATGACTCTTTCCCTAAATCACAAGGGCAGCAACAGTGGAAACTTACAGATGCCTACAAGTGATTGGTGCCAAAAAGAAAGTCAGCTGTACAGTATTGGGATTATTGTCTTAGAAAAGTGATAATTAGGAATAATTTTGAACTTAAAATGTGAATGTTACCATGTTAAAGGTAGGAAAAATCCTTTTGCTTCTGAGCTGTCAATAACTAAAACCTGTATTCTCTGTTGCTATGAAAATTATATTTAAAATTACAGTCAGTTCTTAGATAAAGATGTGTTGGTTTTATTCTCCCACTGCACAGGGAAAGGGCCAGCAGCCAAAAGAGCAAATCTTTTCTTAAAGCTGTAATAAATATGTACCATACTGGCATATGAGCAAACAGATGTAATGAAATTTTCAGCCCTCTGAAGTCTCCTCTGCAGGGCAAATGTGGTTTGTAAAAAAAAGGGACCTTGGAGCTCAGCTTGGTGCAGTACTTTACTTGATGGAGAATCTGTGCTAGGCTTGTGCAGTGGCAGCATGCCTGCCATGATGTAGGGTGGTATGTCAGGCACATTTCGTATTTGCTTAAGGTAAAAAGGATTAACTCTTACTGAAATAAGGTATTTTTCCAAATTTCTTGAGTTGTTGAGAACAATAAAAATATCAGTTGTGGATCTATCACCAGCAACCCCTTAAAATGTTCCAGTGCTGATCCAAATCTCTGCTTTATAAAGCATGTTGATTAGCAATGATGAAACAATAATAAGTGTTTGATGAGGCACATCCTTCCTATTGTGCACTTCATTTATGTCCATGGCACTCCAGCAAGGCTTCTACTTGAAGTATATCAGTGACTTCAGTGGTGCTAAGATGTCTTTCCCTGTAAATTATTCAGGACATAGAAACCTGTTTTTAACAAGTAAAGACTTTCTCCTCAAAAACCTGTTGTCTCTGCCATGCAACAAATAAATTTCCTATGTACATTTAAATAAATAATATTTTGTTACTTCTTTTCTGTCTTCAAAATGACAAAGAAGATTAAAGCCAAGTTTATAAAGATAAGAATAATTCTTCAGGGAGCCAATGCCATGAAGAAGTACAGAAGGACATGTAAGATAGCACAGGTCAAGGAAAGGGTTTTGTAACACGCCGTCTGTTTTTAATTAGCATCTTGGCACACTGGAAGAGCTCAGACATTTTTCCATGAAGAAATGTATTATAGACTTTTCTAGCTGCCAATTAAATGGCATTTAGCTACACTGACAGTAGTATGTTGTTTTGGGTCTGTAGAAAGCACTTGCTCATGCTAGAAAATCTGGGACATTTTGTTTTGTATACAGGGTTCTAACTGGACTGGATTTTCTATCCCTCCTATTCTGAATGTAGGCATGAAGGATACCTTCATGAATAAATGACAAATTAAGGGTACAAGGAGCTGGCAGAGTGGAAATTATAATTATGAAGTGTCAGTTTGTATACATCTGTTGAAAGTCTGTCCTCCAGTTAGATGATAATTTTTTAGCAATGGTAGCTAAATACTAGGGTGTTTTATGAGGTTCATGTTTTTTCCTGTTCAATAGAGACTGAGGTACTTTGTCACCAGTTCTATCCAATGGTTCATTTAAATATGAGCATTTGTAACATGAAACTGCCCTCAAGTGTGCAGCTCCCAATGCATTTTCTCTAACAGTGAAACCAATGCTCTGTGCCCACTCCTGTCCTCAGCTGATTGTTCTGGCTCTGGCAGTTTTCGGGGGGGGGGGGGGTTGGTGTTTGTAAGATTTGGGCTTGTTTTGGGTTTTATTTGTTTTCTGGTTCTTTTACCAGCTAATTAATTTAATCTAGTTTAGAGAATAGCATTAGAACAGAAACACCAGCAGTGCATTCACAGCAGTGATCTGTGGAAGAGAACAGAATCAATAGTACTTGCAAGAGTTGGGAAGAGAGAAAGCATCCTATTAAGGAAAGTGTTGCACAGAAATATGTTCTTAAAATCACCATGCCAGTTCTGAAGAAGCTGGCAAATGCAAATTAAGCATAGATTCTCTTACTAGTATCATGGTTTTAATGTCTGATAGAGATATGTAGAGGAAAACAGGGCAAAAAGTAACTTGCATATTTGAACAAGACTTCTTGTTGAGAGGTTCATATAGAGGGCACTTAATCTTACAGTAGGATGTATGCTAGGTGATGAGTGTGATGTCAGTTCCACTGAAATGGATGGGCATGTTGACTGTCTCAAAAGTGTCCCCATTTCCAACATGGGAGAAGCTGATCTTCCCTGAGTAACCTACAGGCAAATTTTCTTGAGAGTTGTCTTGAAAGATTTTTTAAAATCCAAATTTCTGTGGCAAGTGAAAACCTCATGTTCTTTTATATTGTTTCCTTTCTTACATTTCCCCCTATCTTAGGTGTGGTATCAGTTCCTGCTGTGAACCATGAAGTAGCACAGTTTCATACAGCTTTGAATTGGGCTCTGGTTTGCTTCTGAGCTTGTATGTTTGCTCTTTCATTTCCCCCCCAACTTTAAATATCCATTGTTAGCATTTTTAAGGCAAAACATGGACAACAGAAGCAAAGCAAGAATTATTTGTGTAGGTCTGGAGAAAAGTGGCTGGTTATCAGGAGAGCAGTTAAGGTGATGCTACTGGGTTGGGTGCTGCAAAGCACATTGGTTTGTAACAGAGCCTAGAAGCAACTGAAGCATCAAGAATCGTAAGAATATTGAAAGTTCTTAATTGCAATAAAATAAAACCTAGAAATAGATTAATTTTTCCTAGCTTCCCTTTGAAAGAATTAAACTGTGCATTTGTTTTTCTTAAAGAGAGATCAGTCAGACATCAGTACATCTCTCCTGACATACTTTCTGTAATTGGTCAAATTCTAGTGTACCTTAATCAGCAAACAGTTCCAGAGACACCTGCACATTCACCAGGATATGCTCCACCTGCAGTGGAGCAGGTGTTGTTCATCACTATGAAATTCTGGCCATGAGAGCTCACTTCAGAGGTGATCCTTTCTAAGTCCATAGTGAACTGTGAACTGGCTACTTTAGTAAGGGAAAGGAGACCACCCTCCAAGTCTTTCTTTCCCCCAAGCTGGCAGCAGTTAAGCAGCCATTTCCTCAGCTTTTTGACACAGGGACTGGCCTGGTTGTTCTGCTTTTAATGAAACTGTTATAATAAAGAAGAATACCCATAATATGAACCTGTATAGACAGGATAGGGCAAAGTCAGCAGAACTTTCCAAACAAAAAGTTTTGGCAGTCTTGTTTTCATTCCCAAGCTTGTCTGTGCTATGAGCTGTTGTAAAGGCATCTCAAGTTTTATTATGCCTAACCTGCAGAAGGCCTCTTCCTGGCAATGATGCTGGGTGCCAGATCCACCAGGAAGCATAGTCTTTTCAGAACTGTTTAGAATTCACAAGACTTAGTTTTGTTTATTGAAAGTACAGCCTCATTCTCAGCTGCTTTAAATTTGCCATTTGCTGCAGAATTTCTTAAAAAGGGTGGAGCCAAGGGAGCAAAATCTTGGACTCATGAGATAGTTGTAGCAGTCTTTGATCTCAAAATCCTGCTCCAAACACAGTGGTAACATAGCAATGACAATGTTTTGTTCTTTAGGAGACACGTGAATACAGGGTGTGACTCGGGCTATTGCCCATCTGTGTCGTGTAATATGGGCTTGACACCAAGCACAGTAAAGTCTCATCATCACCATCAGTGGATTTTGGATAAGGCTATGTATGTGCAGGCAGCTCATCCCGAACAGGGGAAAGGCAACACCGTTTTCTAAAAGTGGGGTGAAATTAAGGGTAAGTAACAGGATATGGATCTGCAAAGGGAAGTGTACCGAGCATGAAATCACAGGAAGCTTATTTATATTTCCTCATATGTTGTATTTGTCAAATGACATATAATGAAAGCAATTCTAGTCTAATGCAAATATGCAAATATAGTCATTGGTGTGGAGTTAATACCTTGAAAAACATTCAATATTTTTTAAAATAATTTTTGTTCTATGTTCTGACCATTTGTGTTTGCTGTCCTCAAATATTTCAGCAAACAGCTTTACTTGTAGAAGTATTAATATTTTAACCGGATACTGGAGAATATGTGCTAAAAATGTATGCTTCGATAATAATAATAATAGTAGTAGTAGTGCTGCATATGTTTGCTCTAGAAACAAAGTCATGGAAGTTGTGCTAAGTCTGACCAAGGAAAACAAGCAGTGGTGGGTGGTGAATACCTCTAGTGGCAGCACGCAAAAGTAGCTTTAATTTTGACTGTCATATACTTGCACCAAGATTTTTACTAGACGGTTGATTATCATAAAAAATTGTTGTTACCAAACAATCTGGATACATTGGAAGAAACAGCAGTTTGTTTCTTACCACGCAGAGCTACTGCGTGGGAAACCACCGGTGCCTAAGGCGTAGTTGGCTCAGGTCAGCACCGTCGAGGTGAGATATGACGGCACACTCGCGCAGGGAACACCGCAGCCGCTCTCCGTGGGCCCGCCGGGATCCCTGTGCCGCCACAGCGAGGTCCGGCAGCGCAGTGGCCCCGGGCCGATGGAAGGCGAGGAGCAGCCCCGGCGCTTCCTCAGGCCCGGCCTCGCCCCCGCCCCGCCGAGGCCGCTCAGGGCGGGCGCCGCCCGGGGCCGCCGCGTTGCCGGGATACGGGGCCGCGGCGAGGCGGTGGCGCGGGGCCCGCGGCGGCCCGAACGGAATCCCTCAGCCAGTGTCCCCCTGCAGTGTCCCCCTGCAGTGTCCCTCTGCCGGGTCCCCCTGCCCAGCCCGGAACGCCCCTGACCGCCGGCCCCCTCCGCAGCACGGCAAGGTGCAGGGTTTTCGGCTAGAACGTCAAGTGATGGGAAGCAGACCGAGGAACGCATCCACAACTCCCTCATCCCCCCTGCTGGAACCTTGCAGAAAGAAAAATAAATGAATTTTGAATGCCATTGTGCCTACTCAGTACCTGAAACACCCGGGGAAGCAAGCAGGGAGCGAGGGGCAGGCGCTGGTCCGTGGGCGCAGCAGGCCGCTGCCTGCTCCGCTGGCCCGCAAACAAACAGCGATGGCATCGGCAAAGGGTGAGCCAAGTGTCGCCGGGCTGGAGAGAAGCTATGCCACTGAAAATCCATGAACCACTTTGTTTTTAAACTGCTACATGGCAGGAAATGAGATGCTGAGTTTGGCAGAAAAGGACCCTGGAAAATGTCATTACGCCTCACTTTGATGGGGCTGTTATAAATATGCATAATATTGCAATTTTGGAAAAAAGTGGTTGTTTTGGCTTGTGGTTTGGAATAGAAAACTAACTTCCAGGCGGTTCTCTGCACGGACAAAACTGGAGTCAGGTTACTGCTCTGCTGCAGAATGTGCTTTTGTTACTGAAGAAAACACTACACTGAAAAGTTTTCAGGAGGTTCACAATGTGGTTGGAGTATTAATTAAAGAGAAATGCCTAGGTAATTGATGGTGGATTTCAGTGAATGAGCCAAAGGAAATGAAACACGGGGTTTCACCATCAATGGCAAAATATTGCCATGGCAATGGGTAGCTTTGCCAGGAATAAACAAACAACAACAGTCCTCTTTCAGAAAAAAAGAGTTAGAGAATTTTCTGTTCTCACCTCACCATGTCTGTGCCGTTGGACATCTTGGAGAGGAGAAGATGGTGTAGCCTACTTATGCAAGTCCTACAAATCCAGCTTCCCTCCCAAGTAGGTACAATTAGATCATTTCCAGAGCAAGAAGTCACCTTTATACTGGGGGATGGGAACAACATTTACTTAAAAATTATTTCAGTGCCTTGGCTACTGTAATTCTGTTCCATTTTCATACACAAGGTGGATGGGCTTAGAAATAACCCAGGTTTCTGTCACTCTTAGCTGGTTCTTCTTCAGGGAGAGACTGCTCACAGAGAAGGTGTTCTTAAGAGCGAAAACATGGCCCCGCACTTAAATTAATAAAGACCTTTACAAAAACAAAATGGAGAGAGCAAGGAGCTAAGAAAGCATGAGCTGCCCTTTCTTCCACGGGCTCAGTTGCCTGGCAGGCAGTGTGCCCATGCACAGCAGTGCTGTCCTCTCCCAGCAGGGCCTTTGAAAGTAGCTTTCTGCCTCTGAAAGCTTTCTGGACATTTCTGGCTGCATCCAGTCCCTCAGAACATGTAGTCCCACCACCTGGTGTGAGCTCTGGATGTCTCCCCTCATCCCAGGGAGAAGGACCTCAGCCACCATCCAGTCTAGGATTCAGCTGTGTTGGAGTTCTGCCTTGTATCCATAGACTGAATTGCTTGCAGTTTTGCAGTTTTGTTGTTCCACCCATAGCCTGTCAAATCCCTGGTGGGCACCTGGATATCACTAAGGCCTTGCTGGGATTGTTCCTGAGGAACACAGACATGGCCTGATGTTGATCTTGTGATTTTGTGGCTTGTAGAGCAGGAGCAATGGGCCAGAGCCAGGTGGCTGTGTGAAATCAAAGGAGGGGGAACCAGAAGTCAAAAGAGATGTCCTAATCAGAAGATCAGGTGTCTCCTGGTGAGGAGACAACATCCATGTGAAGGAGCTAATAGTGAGCCTGACTGTATTAAATGTCTGTACTGCTGGGTTGATCCCAGCAGTGTTTGTGAGCTGTCTAATATAAACACTCCAATGGGGAAGTGTTAAGACCTGTTAAAGTTTGCAAAACTCATCTAATAGCAATACTATATTGAAAAAAAATCATCCTGTGTGGCTTCCCAGGCATTTGGCATTTGTTAGTTTTTTTCTTACCATTCTTAATAAAGTAATACTTAGGTGCTGCTTAAGTTTCCTGTAAAATATTTAATGTAGTTTGCTGTAGTATTGTCAGGCTGAGGACTGTATCTGACAGAGCACTCATACCACACCTAGCGCTCATTTTGATTGCAGCCTCCAGGCAGTATTGCAAAGGTTCATTATTACCACCAAGATCTGTCCTTATCCTGTCACTCCTCAAAGAAGGTCCATTCTTAACTATGGGTTTAACACAGCTGGTATTTAAATGACAATTTTCTTTTTTTCTATATAAATGATCAAACCTATTCCAAGAAAATGCATTTTTTAACTTGAACTTTAAATTAATGTTGTCCATATAGAACTGCGCTTGATCCACCTTTGCCTTTATTTAACCAGTTCAGAAAACATGCAACAAATAAGAAGCATTCTTTTTCTGTGGGGAGAAAAAAAAGACAAAAAAAAAATAAAGCTATATTTTGGGTCTTATTTTGCATGAGAAAATATTTTGTTTAGGAATGACAATCAAAAGCATTCTCTCATACATTGTAATATTTTCCATGTGTGGAAGCTTGTTTTTCAGAGGTACAAATATGTGCAATAAAGGCTGAGGATAAAAATTAATCTAACAGTTTTTGCAGCAATGCTTTTGATGGTTTCATTCGATTTCATTTTACTGTGGATACTGCCGTTAGTTCTGCTGCTTGCAACATGTGAAGCATAATTTTGAAAGGTTCATGAGGTTGTAGGGATCCAGTAAGAGATGACTGATTTCTCCCCCACACACATACACTCCACCCCACACCCACTCACCCACCCACCAGCAAAACATAATGCTGTACTATTTTTGGAAACAGGGAAAGGGCCTCCCTGTGAAAACAGAAAGCAGTGTATTTCTCAGTTACATCACTTTGCAATCTAATGCTGTGTTGTGCTCAGTGTTTTTGTGGTGATGCAAGTCTTTTTTTTTTCCTTTCTTTTTTTTTTTTTTTTTTTTTCCTTCAGCCGGTTGGATTTTCCCCATCTTACAGCACCTCGCAGGTCTCTTCTCTGAGCAGTACGTTGCCTGAGTGAGTGGAAACATACAGATCAGCTGCAGGTTTCTATCTACAAAAACAGAGTGAAAGAGAAAGAAAAGGGTTGGGAAAGCAGAGACAAATATTGACCTGGACTTAGAGAAAGACATCCAATGGCTGAATAAAGAACCCTGTTCATGTTTTGGGATATTCTTTCAACTGGCTGGAACGAGAGCGGATCAAAAGAATGGGAAATGCCAGCAGACCCTTTAGAAGAATTGCTTATTTCTTATGCCTTTTATCTGTGCTTTTGCTGACTGAAGGGAAGAAACCAGTGAAGCCAAAATGTCCTGCCTGGTGTACTTGTACCAAAGATAATGCTTTATGTGAAAATGCCAGATCTATTCCTCGCAGCGTTCCACCTGATGTTATCTCACTGTAAGGGCTGTAAGCATTTGGTTATTTAATTTATGATTTAAAATGAACTAGGATGTGTGGTGTTTTCAGTGCATACAGAAGGATGCTTGCTGCAGGGAGTACCTCCAGCATTCAGAATCATCAGCTAATGTGTTAAAATTGTGCTGCATCCTTGAATCCTGATTTTTATATATCTTTCATCTGTCTGTCTGTCTGTTTGTCTGTCTGTGTATGTGCACACATCTCATTTTATACCTTCTTGTATAGTACATGAAACCTGTCACATTATATTGGGGGGGAGGGTAATTTTTTTTACTTATATAAATAGATGTCTCTGTGATGACCAGATCAGTATTATAGCCATGGATATATGCAGCTACATTAATGTATGGTTGTTTTTTTCTTTTTTACAGATCCTTTGTGAGATCTGCTTTTACTAAAATCCCAGAAGGGAGTTTTTTGCTCACACCATCTCTGCAGCTTCTGTGAGAAATTTTTATATGATACAGTTTTTGTTATGAAATGTATATGTATTCATAAATATTTCAGAAAGAGTCTTAGTATTAATTTTATAAGAAACAGCAGCAGAAGATTTACTAGATCATAAAATACAAGACTTTTTAGCAATTTGAAAGATAGTGCATGTTTAATTTTTACTTAGCATTTTGCAAGGCTGTCTGTTGTCAGTACTACTTTGAATGCTTACATGCTGAAGCTTTTGGTGACAGAATGCATGCTATCTTCATTATACATTAATTAACATTACAGTAAGGACTTAAGTATTGCAACAGCTATTCTTGTTTATTTTCTGCATTCCTGAGACCTGAGCCCAGTATGAAGCTGTCCATTTGCAACTCCCATCAACTCTGAGCTCAGAACCCCTCAGCTGAGGCCCGTCATTGCAGTGGGACAGGTCCTGAAGTCCTTTTCCATGTAAAATTGCCATTGACTTCTGTGGAAGTTTAGTCACTTCAGTGGGAGTTTTGTCTTCATAGTACCTGGATTTGACCCTGTTTGTTATTTTGTGGTCTTAAAAGTAACGATGATTTTCTTCCAATTAAAGACTGAAGAAGTTATTTCAAAATCAAATGGTGTGATGAGGTATACATGGAAAGAAAATATTTTGGGATGTTTGACTCTTATCTGCATTTTAGCATAGGATTTTTACAGGCTCACAGGCTTTCCTAGAAATGTGGGCATACGATTATATAATTGTGAGCTATACAGAGGTAGAGGGGGTGTAACCTGAACTGTTTATAGTGGATGTGCTGCCAGCCTGACACACACCCAGATTTGTCTCAGAAATCCGGCAAGGCAGACTCCCCAGTGTGATCAAAACCAAAATCGGATGTCTGTCCCAACCCGACTTCCCGTGCACTCTGGATGTGGTCAGAGGTGTAATGTTGATGTACTGGAGCTCTCTGGCTGTTAAATTAAACTGGTGGTGTACTGATAGCTGAAGCCCTGACCCTGGCTGTACTCTGCTACCTCAAGTGGAGCTGATAAGGAGGTGCAGACATACTGTACAATTTTGGATACAGGGTAAATAGGTAAATGCAGTTACTATGGAAACCGAAATGCTTTATTCCAGAGAAGCTTTTTCCAGGTGGTCATAGATCACAAAAGGGACACATTTCACATAATTTCTGAAATGGGCCTTTCAAAAGAGAGGAAAAAAAAAAGCAGCAGCACTGGTGGGGCTTGTATCTGAAGACAGTGAGTAGGACATCATCTCTCTTGGCTACGATACACCGCCTACACTTAGCAATCCCACTGCAAAGCAGGCAGAATTAGGCATGGTAGAGTAGGACAGACACAGTCATCTTATTTTGAGTTATTATAGTGCCTGACACAGTGGGCTTGGGCCATGTCTTGTGGCATTTTGGTAATGATAATAATTTCCATTTCTACTGTACAATGAAATGCATGTTCTACGCAGCTGTTCATAAATGCTGCAACAAAAACTATGACCTCAGAAAAGCAGGGTTTGTTCCATTGTGGGTTTTGATGAGTGATCTGTTTTCCAGATATATTTTTAACATGGTAGTTGAACTGCTTGCCATCCTTGGAATGTCAGGCTGCTGATCTAAGGCAAATGACTCCTTAAACACACACCATAGAAGCAGGATTGTATTTGTGGGGACAACACTCCAGTTAGTACATGGGAAAGAAAAATTTTCATCTTTGGCAGAAGATAGTAAGGGAAATAAGAATACTGAAAACTTACGTTAATTAAACATTACAGGGAGTTTTAGCTTTGCATTATTATAGTATTGGTAGGTTTAATTTAGCCAATAGCAAAATTTAGCAGCTTATATGTATTTCTATAATAACAGAAATACATATAGAAATAGTATCCAGCATTACATTTTTGAAGTCCAAATGTATCTCCAATATACCAGTCACAGATTTCTAAATATGGTGTGATTCTGCTGCTATTATTACTTACTACTATTTTAATGTAGTAGCACCAATGGTCTCTGGAAAAATCATGGTCTTGAGCTAAACACTATTTGTAACTCCCAGTCCAGGAGAGCTTTTCTTCTTGTGTGGTATGGATACTGTGCTCTTCATGTGACAACAAAAATACAAAGAACCTACAAAACTACAGTGAAGTGCCAGCAGGAGTGTTCCCTAAATGTAGAGAAAACCTCCCCGCTCTCATCTTCAGCACTTTTATCTCTGTGTATTGGCAACGTGCTGAAGGTGCCATTATAAACTGATGACATGAAAACCAGCAGAAAGGAGGTAATCATGGCATCAGGATTTGTACCTGTTAGCACTGTACTGTTCCTGCCAGGTCATACAGTCCCTAGCTAGAGCGCCACACCTTCAGCCTCTATCCCTGGAAGCAGCAAACATGGTGTTCAAGGACAAATTGGGGAAAAAACCACTTTGTGCATCAAATACATCTGATATAGCTGATGGGGAGGTATGAGTTGGAAGGCAAATGAGCTCACCAAGTGCAAGACCTATGCTATAAGACTAGCAATCTGTAAAATTGCAATACCATTTAAAGAGATACCACTCTGTTCTCTAAATGATAGAGTGCAGAAAAGGAAAAATTGTCCAGTAAAATCACATCAGAAAAGTAAAATTAGTTGCAGGATTTAATAAATTAGTTTTCTGGTTCAAGAATTCTATAAAAATACCTGTTTTCTCTAAAATGGAAGTATTTCTTGATTTTGACAAAAAGGAAGAATCTATTGCTTTTTTTTTTCATACACTTCATATAGGAACATACTGTAAGTAGAAAAAGCACAATCTGCAACAGCCAACTGAGAAAACACATTACCTGCAATTTATTCTGAATGTAAATATCAAAATAAGAGATTAGTTCATTAAGTGGATTAATTAGTACTCGGAAATCTTGCATTCCTGAATGTCTAAGGATGCCCTAGTATGAATCTATTTATCCGTCAGGTCAGTTGATTAAAATATAGATGTGCATGTAGTATTCCACTGGGGTAAAGTTCATGGTACTTTATGATGTCTCATCACATTAAGTGTGGCAGTCCAGGGCTAGATTATAATGGACAAATGTAAACATGGTTGATAAGCATAAATAAAGCTGGAGAAATCAATGCTAGTCCATTTTCAATGCTTAAAAATTTACATAAAATTAAATGTGTTGCTGGTATTTTTACTGTTAGATGCATACACTAAGAGTATCTCCAAGAGGTATAATGAGGTCTTAAAGATAATTCTGACTTGAACACTGACTGACTGAATTTAAGAGATTTTTCTTTTTTTTTTTCCCCCAATATCTTTCAGTACCCTCAGGTTAAATACACTCAGAAGTTTAACTTAAAAGTTAAAGGATTTTCATTCCTGTCAGTGTTGCAAATTCAACCTGATGTCTGGCTAACCAGCAATTTAAACCAAGACAATTTAAATCTCTGTAGTCCTTGAAGATTTCGTTATTGTCCTAGTATATCTCCAGAGGCACTTGTACAATCCCATTGTTTTACTGGCATGATAAACCCACATATACATCCCACAGAAGTCAAAGGAATTTTATCAGATGGCCCGCGTAGACAATTGTTGGATCCTTCCCTTTGCACCACATGAGTGCAATACATCAGCCTTACAGTCCTATAGTGCTTGCACAGAAAAAACATGAAACCAGGCAGTGGAAATTTGGCCTACCATGGCTTGCTGAACCATTTTCTAAAGCTGCTGATAACCCAATGGTCTTTTGTTTTGCATTTCTTTATGCAGGTTGTTTACGTCCAACACTTTTGATGTTATTAGTGATGATGCTTTCATGGGCCTTCCTCATCTAGAATATTTGTGAGTGGACAAAAATATATTTCCTGGCATTATTGAAGAGAGTGGGTGGGCTTCCAAGTTCCAGACATTGCTTTGACCAGAATCACTTTATAATCCATTACAGGTTCATAGAGAACAACAATATTAAGTCAATTTCAAGAAATACTTTCAGAGGACTGAAATCTTTAATTCACCTGTAAGTAAAGTAATTGAATATATTACTTGGTATATTTAATATAGTGACTGAACCACTGTGTTGTTTCATTTCTCATTTTCATGTATAACTGTTCATAGTTATTTCAGTGGTATTAATAGTAATTTAATTAGAATGTTAATTTTTGTGTTTCCACCAAATACTTCCAAACTGTGGTATGTGTAGAAGGCAAAGACACAAACAGCTTCCAAGCAGTACATGTTTGGCAGTAGTTCTCTGACTTTTTCTGCTTGGAGCACAGGGGATTTCTAGCTGAGCATGTAGGTGCAGGGAGGAGTGTGAATTTGGAATCTTGGCACTGATGAGGTGAGTCCCAGTTTGGGACCTGGAAAGGAGGAAGGTGGGAGTTGTGGTTAGGAATGTGAGAGGCTGAGGGATAGACCCACACCTCTTCCAGGTACCCCAGTCTGACATGGATCCAGGAGAATATTACAGCCATTCTTGGGACAGGCTGTCACTGTCTGTGCCCATGTCCACTTAAGACAGTAACAGTATACAGAAGAATTTTGCTAAATCAAACTTGAACATTCCCACCCAGAGCCATTTTAAATAGAAGACTTGCAACAAGATGTATTTGTTATGGCTTACTGGTCTACTTCTTCCATTTTGCACCTACCCTACTCTGCACACTGTCCTCTCCTGCATGCGAGCAGGAGCTTCCCACAGTCAGGATCTGTCACATGCTGGCACTGGGATCTGCTTACCACTCCTTGTGTGCTGCTCAGCCCTTCGGCTGTCTTGGAAACACAGCCAGCTGTTGCCCTCTGATCTGCTGCAGCCCCTTGCTGCATTAGCTGGGAGGGAAAATTAGTCAGGGCACACTGGATGCCAATGTGCTGTAGGAGCAGTGCTCCCCATGCTCTCGCCAGCAGGAGCATTTCTTACACTGTGCTCAGCAGGTGAGACACACATTGGCAACAAACACCTTCAACACTTCACTGCAAAAATGAGTAGCTTCCTTGTCTCTGAGCTAGGGAGACAGTTTTTATACAGGCTTTTGTCTCTTCTCTTACAGCAAGTTTATCTTTTAGCAATAATTTAATTTAATGAGGAATAAAATTTTTAAAAACAAAATATACATTATAAGAAAACAGAAAAAAAAATACAAAAGAAAAGGAAAAAATGAGGCTGAAACATCTGTAGTGTGCCTGACATGGGTTTATACCCAGTTCTGAGTATCTGCATTCTGAAGCATGCCATGTGTGTGTCATAGACAGGGGAGTGGATTGTGACCTTTTGGCCTTAACATGATGACCTCCAAAAGGGTTTTGAAACAGGGTCATTTAACTTTTTCTTTCATATATTTTGAAGGAGGAGAGAAAGCAAAAGTTCCATTTTAAGCAGTTAATGCATAAATATAATAGTTGAATTGCAATTCACCACATCTTCACCACCTAGTAAATGTACCATAAAGCACACTATGCTTTCCCTTTTGGTCAGGAGATTTACAGCTGGATGAAAGCAAGCCTACTGTGACTACTTATGTAGATGAAGTTACATATGGAATGGCTCTAGGTCTGAGGAAGAGGAAAGAGAGAGGAGAGGGAAAGAGGTACATAAAAAGGCTGTGCATATCCCATAGCAATCCATATTAGAGGTACAGGCAAAATTATACTGTTAGGAAAAAAAGATAGCTGGATAAGGCTGGTAACTGGGACCCTATCTTCAAAATATTTATGCACATGAATAGCTTTATATTCACAAATGGGTCCAGTACATTATTTATCATATTCATTTACTTATTTAGTAGCTGCTGCCGCCAGTGAACAAATTGCTTTTCTAAAACAGAGGAAGGCATAGTTTCTTCTCCACAGAGCATATAGTCCAAGGCTTACATCTTGTCTTGCCTATTACAGTGGTTTCTGGGGATGCTACAGGAGTTTCACAAGAGAAAGTATATGCATAAGACAGAACTACATTTGAGGAATAAATCCCATTTGCATGGACATTTTTGGGACATAGATTTATGCATCATGCTGCTATTGTCCATGGAGTACTACTCACAAAGACAATGAGAAATTTGTGGAAAATAACTGCAAAGGCACCATTAGTTTAATCTGCTTGAAGAACCACTCCCCATCTTTTGGGGAAAATTGCACATACACATTAAGAATGATCATTTGGCACCCTGAGGCACTTTTCATTTAAGAAACAAGAGAGTACTTGTGTACATAAAATATATTAAAAAGAATCATAGTAAATGAGCACGCAAATAAGTTCTATGAAGTTAGATAAGATGAACTTTGTTCTATTTATTCAATTTACTTCCTTTCTGCAACATAAATTTTGGAATGCAGTAAGCTATCCAAACATTTTTACTTTCATTATGCAATTAACTTCAATAATTACAGTGTGTCCTTATTTTAAAAGAGAGCATCTAGAATTTATTATGGTGCAACAGGATTTATTTTCTGGTCAGAGTACATTTAAGAACAGAAACATTTTTAAAAAGATTGCATTTTTTTACTAATTTACTAATTTAATGTCAAAATCTTACAGTTCTCATTGGATGGTAATTTCTATGCAACATAAGTAATTTTGATTGCATTCCTCTGTCACCATTAGTTTAACTGCATGCTTGAGTCAACCTTTACTCTGATTATAATCCAGATACCATGTACAGCACCATCTAGGTGGGACAGTTTTTTCTCATGTATAAGTATGCTTTTTAACAGTGGACTATAAAATGCATAATTTTCATTGGAAATTGGCAAATGCATAAATCTTGCTTAAATTTTTCTGTCAGTCATGTACCCTTGGCAGCAGTGAACCACTCCTACTTCCAAGTACATGCTCCCTTCTAAATTGCTATATAATAACATGTAAAAACAATATAGGGCATTAAACTTGTCTCAGCTTGCAAGTCCACACAGCTTTCTTCATGTGAATTATCTGACTTAAAGAATTGTTCTGGAGCATAAAATTGCACATAAGTGAAGCACATTCACATACAGTGTTACAATCAGATGTATTTTGAAAGTGGTGAAGTCAGAATGGACTAATGGAAGCATCCCATATTTACTATTACTGATAGACAAACACTTATTTTTAAGTGAGGCAGCAGACCTAGTACATCTGGGATTGTTCTTGTATTAAAGTATGTGCCTAAATGTCTTTGCTTGGCTAGGGAAATTGTGGTTAATAAATAACATTTAAGTTTACAAGTTAAAACAGAAGAGGTCTTACTAGCTACAGATTCTAACTGGGATTTTAATCTAAAATTATTTCTTTCCATTTTTGGCTGTTCTCAGAAGTAATAAATAATTCTGTTAATTGGAAGAGGCACAGACTACATCCTACACCATTATTCTTTTTCTGTCATGCCCTCCATGACATCTGAGGCCTTTGGCAGACTCACAGAGACAGTTTGACTGAAATGTAATATACTGTTTATTCAAAGCTTGCTCACATTTCCTTGTCACTTTTTCTAGCTGGAATACTCACTGAATTCAAACAAGTTTTCCCAGCATTGAAAACTGGGTATTAAAAACATTTTTTGCTGGGTATTAAAAACATTTTTTTGCTGATCTAACATACATTTACACACACACACATGCACATGCCAGGAAAGCAATTTACACTGATCAGCAATTGATTGCCTATTACTGTGTATTTTCAAAACCTATGAGGTAAACCTAAGCCCATCAGCCCATATTAGTAAGATTTTCCTTCCAGAAGAGGTACAAGAAAGTGGGGAAATTGCAGTGATATGAGCACCATATATTGGGATCTCATAGGGAAAATATCAGTAGATCCAATCATGACAAATTGTTTTCAAATGTTAAATGGTGTTGGCGAAACACCAAAGGTGATAGCACTTTTTACTCTGCTAGATGAAGTATTTTAAATGCTGCAAGGCTGCTGAAGAGTGAGAAAGCAGAAGGAGGCATGGCATTTTAGTGGAAGGAAAAGTCACAAAGTAAATGATCTATGCTTAAAAGCAATCTTTTAGAACTAAGTGCTGGAGAATACCAGTGTTCTTTGCCGTAAGTAAAATACACCACACGATATATCACAACTTGCTAAACTGTGTAGTTTCATGAACAACTAGCACTAATACCAAAGTGTTTTCTTTTACAGGAGTCTCGCAAATAATAATCTCCAGTCACTTCCAAAAGACATATTTAAAGGCTTGGATTCTTTAACAAATGTGTAAGAAAGCAATTAATTAATCTTTTAATTATACTAGAAGTATAAAGAGATTATTTTAGAGGACATTCTGAGTAAGCATTCAAACCAGTACCCAGTAATGGATCTTCTTACTGGGTAGAGACTACACAGTATGGGTAGGCTTGGGTTTTTTTGGTTTTTGCTGTTGCTGAGAATTTGTGATAGTTTTGAATATTCCAGAAGTTACGAAGATAAGTAATATTGTTAGTTATGTAATAAAGCTGCATGCTCATTAAGATTTTGTGCATCTTAAGGGAGGATCCTTAGGAATACATGAGAGAGCAAGGCATGCAGGGAAGGTGGAAGATATTTAATGGAGTAACATTTTAATATGCAAGCAATTCCTGGGAAAGCTATCTTTTATCAATAAAGCATGCGTCTAAGTAAGTATCCCATACTAAATCTAACTGCAACCAGATCAAAACATCAGCTTGTTTGTGTGTATATAAAATACCAGTAAAAATACAAAATATAGATAAACAGAAAAATCTTGAAATTACTCTAGTGAAATAGATCCTGTTTACAATATACCAAATCCTGTTCCATCTGACCTGGGATAATAAGCTCAGACACCCCAGTATTCCCTTCTCCCAGTATTAACAGGGTAGGCTGGATCCCTAGAGCAGAGCTGCAGCAGTAAGATGTGGCCATGGCTGGTGTATCTGGAGCATTACTTGGCACGACTGATGGTGGCCAGGTGGTTGCACAGTCTGGTCCTGGCGCCTGCCTGTTCCTGTGCATACGATCGGAAATCTGACCAAAGACAGCTGTAAAAGACTTGAACAGAACTCCTTTGCTTGTGTCCCTTGAATCCCTAAATGAGTGTATCTAAAGGAGATAGTGAACACTGACGGGCTGACCATCAGGTTACATTAATTCCTATTTTGTTATCTAGAATGCTCTTACTGAGAAAGGGTAATCCGAAGGAAACAGGGATCATTAGTTTGGGAGGCTTTTGCATCCCTGTAAACTTTGGAAAATCAATAATAAATTCTGACTAATCACCCAGTTAAGGTCTCCTTGATTACCTTAATATAATTAAATTTGTGTAGGTTCTGCTATGTAGATTTAACTATGGGTCAGGACAAATAAGCCAGGAAGACCCCAACTGAGAACAAGCAAGAGGGCACATATTTTATAAAAAAAGCCTGTTTTGTTGTTCTCAAGGAGAAATACATTAAGCTGACTACTTCTTTTCAATGCATGATTTATTTGTTGTAGAGATCTTAGAGGCAATGCATTTAATTGTGACTGCAAACTGAAGTGGTTAGTGGAGTGGCTGGGCAGCACCAATGCAACTGTTGAAGACATTTACTGTGAAAGCCCACCAGAATATAAGAAGCGCAAAATCAATAGCCTCTCTCCAAAAGAGTTTGATTGCATTATTACAGGTAATGTGCCTCAAATTATTTAATCTTGTTAAAGTCAAAGCTATAGTTTTTCATTCTAGAGCCCATTTTTGCAGGAACGCTGTATCCTGGATGGAATTTCTACTAAAATCTGTGTGAACTCGGCTGGTTTAAGTCTGATATGGGAATCATTTGGGAGCAGGGTCCTATATTTCTGTATCTACTCAAACTTTAATATGTTACATAATGATTTGGAAAACTGGATCATAAACCAGTACCTTCTTTTATTGAGAAGACTGAAAAACAAATTGCAGTGCTTCTTTATCAATAACAAAATTGAACTAGTGGTGAAATACTGTAATTTGCAATAAATTGGTATCTGATAAGCAGATTTTTTTTTCAGTACAGTATGGAAAGTAACTTTGTAATTATCATCTGTTGTGTGCACTTTTGCAGAATTTGAAGTTTATCAGTCCCTGCCATACCAGTCTCTGTCAGTAGATACTTTCTCATATATGAATGATGAACACGTGGTTATTGCTCAGCCTTTTACTGGAAAATGCATCTTTCTTGAATGGGACCATGTGGAAGTGATGTTCAGGAATTACGACAACATTACAGGTATGAACACTGCTTGACAAATAACATTACAACAAATGATCCAAAACGTGGTACTAACCTTGTCTTTTCTTTTTATAGGTACTTCAACTGTTGTGTGTAAACCTATAGTTATTGAGAGTCAGCTGTATGTCATTGTTGCACAGCTGTTTGGAGGCTCCCACATATATAAAAGAGATATTTTTGCTAATAAGTTTATAAAAATTCAAGATATTGAAATCCTTAAAATCCGAAAACCCAATGACATTGAAACTTTCAGGATTGCTGAAGACTGGTATTTTGTTGTTGCAGACAGTTCAAAGGCTGGTTTCACCACGGTTTACAAGTGGAATGGGAATGGATTTTATTCCCATCAGTCTCTGCATGCCTGGTACAGAGATACTGATGTGGAGTATCTTGAAATATCTGGCAAACCACATTTAATTTTGTCAAGTAGTTCACAAAGACCTGTAATATATCAATGGAACAAAGGATCAAATGAATTTGTTAAGCGGTTTGATATTCAAGATATGGAAGATGCATATGCAGTGAAGCATTTCAAAGTGAAAGAGGATGTATACATTTGCTTAACAAGATTTATTGGGGACTCTAAAGTAATGAAATGGGGTGGTTCAGCATTTCTGGATTTACAAAGGATGCCCTCCCGAGGGTCAATGGTATTCCAACCACTTCAGATAAATAATTATCAATATGCCATTCTTGGAAGTGATTATTCTTTCACTCAAGTCTATTACTGGGATGCGGAAAAGGCAAAATTTGTGAAGTTTCAAGAATTAAACGTACAGGCACCAAGATCTTTCATACATGTCTCCATCGATAAACGAGATTTTCTCTTTGCTTCAAGTTTTAAGGGAACTACATTGATTTATAAACATGTCATAGTTGACTTAAGCGCATGACACTCATAATTCTGAGATTCCATCAGACTTTCTACCGTAAGTGGACAAAATGAACTAAATGCATGATGACTCTCTTATCTTACTTCCAAATGAATGCCTTTAAAAGTTGAGATTGCTAGAAAAAAAGTATTACTAGTATTTTCATCTTTAATTGTCAAGTCTAGTGGTGTTGGAAGTTGCATTTTTTAACAAAAAGAAATTAAATTAACTGTTCTTTGCATCCACAATATGTAAATACATGTGCAGCTGCATCTGTTGCTATAAAGAATATTAAGATGTACTTTTCCATTTATTTATTCACCTGTTTGAAACAACTGCCAAATAAAATGTTTACATTTTGTGTCTTTCACATTCCAAATATTATTTGCAGGTGATACTTTTTATTTGTGTATATATTATACATATATGAAATAAAGCCAAGAAGGCATATTGCCCAATGCAGTGTTGTACTGCATAGAAGATACACAATATTGAAGATCAGATGGGTTTTACTAAAAACAAGAAGATCTTGATAAAAATACTGCATTGAAACACAAGCCTGTAAGTTATCACCTGGACAATCCTTGCACTTATGTAAAGCTTCACTGACTTAAACAGAACTATAACCAGGAAAAAGAATTCAGTTATCTAGATGTTCTTGTAGGATGTAGGGTTCAGTTTTACACATCTAATTGTAGGATAGGCCTTTGTACTGTGTATAGCTGGAAGTGATTTTCTAAAAATTCACAAAGAACTTGGCAGAATGAAAGACAAGGTAAAGGTCTGTGTTTCTTCACCTGAGGCTGAAACAGCACAAAACTCATCTCTTGTACAGCACTGGGGCTGTTACTGTGCTAAAAGCTAGAAGCAAGGCTTGTATTTCAGCTAGCATTATTTCTATAGCTGAACTGTCACATATCACTTGCATGAATTCTGTGTCCTTGTCAAGTCGTTCCACTGTAATAGCAATTATTTAGTCTTCAATGAATTTATTCCTTATTCTGAATGAAGCTAGCAAATGGGAAGTAATTTTTTCCACTACCCTGCAATGAATCTACCAGGTACTTCTTAAATTCAGGGAACTTTGAATGTGGCAGGATAAAGTCTGTTTGTACAGTGTATGAAACTCCAGGGAAGCTAACTGTATCTGTTAAATTGTGCCAAATCTGAATGTGGCAAAAAAATCTATTACAAGCTCAAAGTTAAAATAATCTTTTGTTTATATACATCTACTGCTTCACTTGAGAGAAACCTACACTGATGCTGAAGATGATTTGGTGCAGCTCAGGAAGAAAGTTCATTTCTTCTAGACACCTTTGCATTATCAAGCATTGTGCTTCAGTGCCGTCTTCAAAATACAGACATGAATACTGTGTTCATTTCTAGACATTTCTACCATTCACAGATGTTGATGAGTGAATAAAACTAATTGCACTGTGCATGTCAGCTAATCACGTGAGCTGATTAATGTATATTTAGGAAGTCAGTCCTAAGCAGTATGCTTCTGTAATAAAGAATGGAGGTTTTTTTATATATAATGTTATTTTTAAAGAAAAAAAATCTCACCTGAACAATACTACTCTAATAAGTTATTTTCTCTGATGCCTTTTTATCCATAGCTGCATATGCTCTGCTAAGCATTTGGCTTAATAACTACCTATTCCATAAGTATTTACAATGTGAGTAGTAAGATTTTAAACTATGTTTCACAGTTGAAACATCCCAATCTTTTCTTAATAAATACATTTCCAAAAATCATCTTAATAAATAATCTCATTTGGCAGTTTCCTTTATATGTCAAACCATATTTCCTTTATATAATTTTAGCTGTTACATGAGCATGATTTCAAACCCCAGATGAACCCAAATAATATTTTTTATTATTTCTCAACATTGGCTGCACATCTGTGATTGCCAACTCAGTTTGTCCATTTCTTCTTCAGTGCCCTTTGCATGACAAAGTCATGAACCCATCTCCAATCTACCAGCAAACCATTAAGTGTTTTCTATTTCTTCTTGTCTTCTGTTTCAGTCTTTTACTTAAGGTCCTGTTGAATTATATGCACTGGTTTTGATCTGATTTTTCCCATTATACTTGCCTACATGCACTCTCTATCAAATTATAAAGATAATGACTATGCATCCTTCTCATTATGAATATATATAAACATCTGTTTATATATAGTTGGAGAAACTTGCTAATCTGCTACCAACATTTATTTACAAACAACATATTGTCTCACAGTGTACCTTGAAAAAGTTACATTTCATGGAAATGTATTTTAGAGCCTGCCAGCTATGCTGGCTAAGGCCTATGGTATCATAGTGCTGTGATGGTTCTCCTGAGTTACCATTCTGAAATAATGTGACAGACTTATAGGAATTCACTGTTACTCCTGGGTTTAAATTACTGCAAGGGTGTGAGTCACTAGAATTTTACATTCACAATACATACAAAACTGGCCATGGTACAGTGGAAGGTAGCTAGGGATCGATCTGCTGGAGAATGCAACAGAATCAGTTTGGTTGTTCCTTCAGGAAGTTTTTTCCTGTAGTCAAGCACAAGTGTTTTGGGAAGTTCTTCATGCCTATGTCATTTTTGGAATAATTACTATAAAATGCTGAATGGAAACCTGTTCTCTTTGAAAATCCCTTTCCCTGGTCAGTTTATGTCAGGTGGACACACACAGGGACAGCAACCAGTTTCTTACTGTGCAAGTATAGAATTTCTTTGTACCACATAAGGAACTGGGGTATTTTTAGAACAGAACTCATAATCCTTAATGTAGAAGAGTGTGAAGGCTCATTAGATGGCTCCCTGAGTTGTTTCTTCCCGATTTCAGAGACTGGGCATTTTAACAGCTCATCTGAGCATAAGGCTAAGGCCATATTCCATACTGGTTCTCTGCTCAGTACTCCTTCTGGTATCAGTGGAAGAGGCAGAAAAAAAACTAGAATAAAACCTTTTATCATATATACATTGATACGTTTTTAAAATGCTGTTTAAAAAAACCTATTTATTTCAACACAGTCTATGTTACTTGTGGCTGACTGGTTGTCTTCTGCAGTTGTAATGGATTTTCTAAACTCCCTAATTGTTTTGTTTATGACTATCAGAGTATGCAAGGTACTAAATATGTTACAGAAGACAGTATTGAAGGTTATTAATGGTACTGCAGATCCTTGATGCTGCTTAGTCATGTTAATGTCTAAGACAGAAAAAAGAACACTAATGGAATAGTATTGTATTCCTACAACTACTTCATTATATTTCTAATACAGCACAAATATAAAAGAACATGCACCTCTCTACTTGGGAAGAGATATATATTAAATACATTCAGAATACCTGAAACTATATAATGTCTTACTTGTTTTTATCTATTGCAATGCCTAGAACTTGCAGGGTTTTTGTTTCTACTTATTTTCCATTGAAAAATATTCAAAAATACACTCTTCCGAGGAAGAAAGAAATTCAGTAAGGAAATATCTTGTTGTGGAAGGTAACAAAACAAACAGAAATGTATTATTGGTTTGTATTTAATTTTAATTACAACTTCTCCTAATTATTTTAATTTTTTAACTTTATTTGAAGGGGTTGTAATAGCCACTTGAACTATGCTTGAGGATGAGAAACAATTATTAGCATAGTTAATAATGTGATATGCTTTGATATGTTCTAGCGGGAAGCTCACTAACAGCTGTATTTATGTATATAAGCATTAAAATATACTGTGTTAGCATTCAATGGCTAATAAAGAATATTTAACTACAGAAGTAACAAAAAAGTCCTCAGACTGACAACAGCACCAAGAGAAAGCAAAGAAGTCAACATGCCCAAAATGTTACAACTAGGAACAGAATATAAGCCCGCAGCAAGTCTCAAGGGAGTGGAAGTTTTTCCTTTCAAGGAAGTATTTTCCATTCCATGAAAAATATAATGTGTTTCTCCTCACTGGGGACTCCTGAAAATCCAATCACCTAGTTCTTGCAAAATACAGTAAGAGGCTTACAAACTTAATGCACTGCATCCACAATCCTAATATGTGGATTTTTTTCCTTTTGACACCACTGTGCTACATCAGTCTCAGCCGTGGTGGCACAAAGGGAGTGGTGAGCATGCTACCGCCTGCTGAAAGGGCCAGGGCCCTGCCAGGGCCAGACAGAAGTTAAGCCAGGTTCAGCAGATGGAAAATGCAAACCCAAGCACTCAATTCACTCAGTTAATGCCTCCCCCACTGCCTAGCAGGTTTTCTCTCTGATTTGCTATACATATTGCCAACAGTTCCCACTACCTTTCATATGCCTGCAAGCCTTCCCTTCTTATTCTTGCTCATCTGGAGACCTAAGCGTGGTAGTAAAGCTGTGATTTAAACTCCTATTGATTAGAATGGCTGAATGTGTTTTTGTGGCTGGGAACTCACCGATAAATGTCGAGGTCTTGGGGAGTTCAATTCCTCCAGACTGATCTGCGGTACACTGCCTGACTTACTGCTAATGGCAACTTTTCTTCCTTACTGATGACTCTGAATTCTAATGGCTGGTGTTACAGGCATGTCTCTGTTTATAGTTCACTTAAACAAAGTGCTCAGAGGCAAACCTAACCCTATTTCTATTCAGGAATTTTCCTGACATGAACTGCAACTACAAAGACCTCCAGTGTGCTATACAGAAGTGGTGTTGTATTTGTGCTTTGAGACTTTGAATTGCTCCAATTAGTTATGGCAGTGTAATACTTCTGTCTTCAAATTTGTTACAGTAGAAAGCAATTTGCCCCAAAATATGCATATTTATATTCATAGAATTGTTTATTTATACTCCAAATAAACTGAAGTGGATGATGGCATTAATTATGTTACTGTTCCAAATCTCCCATTCATCAAATCAATTTCTGAATTCTCAAAAGTTGTTTTCAACTCTGCCTTACTTTATTCTTTCTAATGAATTATTTCAATTGAAAAAGGACTTTCTGACCCATTCTCACTTCCTGTTTGAAGGCCTGGATAGTGACAGCAGTATGTCAGCAAGTTGTCAACCTGCCCAGATGGTGAGCATCCAAAAATGCTGAAAGAGCTTCAGAATAAACAGGCTGAATCTGCTAAGAATACATAGTCCTTCATTAAAAACCATTTATGTGCAAAAGAACTAGAAGTAACAAATACTATATCTATTTTTCTAAAAAGTTCATGGGATAACCAGTGGGATTTCAGATCAGTAAGATCCACATTTATCTGAAACTATGAATGAAAATGGAAGTGTAAGATTTCAGGAGAAATTAGGTAACTAAGCAAGTGGGACAGGCTGACTAGTGCAGTTGAGGGTCCAGAAATGGAAAATACTATACATAGGAAAGAAATGCTCAGAAAGTTTAAAATTAACAGAAAAGAAAGTCAACTTGACATTATTGTGAACAACTCAGAAAGATACTCATCTCATTATACAGCAACAGGAAAGAACAAATAATGCTACCACATTTGCAGGATAATAGGGAGAATACATCAATACATGTCATGGCAAATCACTGCTATTGCCTTATTTGAGACACTGCATGCAGTATTAATGTAGCCATCTCAAAAAATTCTGCAGGGTAATTAAGGACTCAGAGATGTGGAAAAATTCATTGAAGGTGTGGAACAAGATGCCACTTGACACCATCAAACCCCAAGACATAAACGAAAATACCTTCCCCCACAAATTAAACTGTGGCATTCACTGTCATAGGCAGTAACATAGGGGACAATAATACAGCATTCAGAAAGTCAAACATGGATAAATTACATTAAAATTTTAATCCTATTTCTTTAGTACTGAACACAATTGCTCTTTATTAGGAAAGAGGAGAGTCTTTGCACTTCTCTCAGAAACATCTGGCTGTAACCATTTTGGATGAAAAGCCAAGCAGCTGGATAATGAATGTGCTCCAGTGTTGCATTTCCTATTTTCAGTTCTTGAGACGTAGTGCTCAGAAATTAGTTCAACTTTGTTGCTGAGGTCCACAAAACAACATAAATAAGACATACATTTGACACAGACACTCAGCAGCATTTACAATACTGAGAATGCGAATGTTGGAAAAAATCTGTGAAATACCAGCAGCATAATTCCTTGAAATTATGTCAACGATTAAAAAATTTTGGCAAACAATTTACAAGCACTTGAGAATGTAATTGCACAACTTAGGCTGGCTTCAGCTATGTAAGTCATGAAAGAAGTAAATTCCCATGGGAAGAAGAGAACTCAGCTTTTTATAAGCTTATTATTAAGATTTGAATATTAGAGCTGAAGGAATATTAGTAGCAAAGTACCTTATGATTAAGCAGGTAATAATATTGTCCTGTGAGGGAGGATTTTCTAAACCAGGGGAACAGATCAACAATTTTGGAAAAACAAACAAACAAACAAACAAACAATTCATATTGTCACAATTTCCAAATAACTGTAATTTGAAACACTTATCCTGCTCCATTTTGTCCTCCATATACAATTACATAAAGATACTGCCCATTCAGGAAAAGCACTGTACATATGTTGCTCCAAAGTATGAAACAAAGGATGAAAAAGGATAAATCTGGAACAGAAAGTTTAATTGCACATGTGAATATCTAAATTTTCTGATATACTGATTACTACTAAAAAGAGAACATCCTTTTAATGTTTACACTTGAAGGCTTTAGCTACCTGGATTATAGATTGCAAATAGAAATAAAAATCCACTGCTTTCAAATAATTCATATCCACTGACATAACTCCAGTCTTAAATCCTATCTTTAATTTTCCCTTAGTATTATTTAAGATAACAATGAGTTCTTCAAACGAAACTCACTTCAAGGCTGAGGCCAAGAAAAAAATATCAGGTACAGCAGCTGCTAGAAACGTTCTGCCTTTTTATACATAGTGCAACAGCACTATGATAATCATATTTGAACCAAATTGGAAATGAATGTTTGTTCCAAAATGACAACTAATTTCAGAATTTCTGTAAAATCATTTTGAGAGCAGTGACACTGTCAGAGGATCTAAGAGTAAGAAAAAATGAAACTAATTTCAACTGATTAACAAAAAATACTGTAGGTGTGGATGTGACTTCATCCAAAAGTTGTACAAATGCAATTAAGTACAATTGCAAAATAATCAGTTAAAGAAATTATATGAACTGCAAAGTGTACTTGGAAAAATTATTACAAATAAATTATGCCAGAGCAATATCACTCTATACAGCCACAGCTCCTTGAACCAGTAAATTGCAAAGCTCCTTCCTTCTCTGAGAATATCTCAAAGCCCTCCTTGTTCCTGCACATGGAGCAGGCAGCCCAGAAGCTGCTCTTGAAAGAAGGGAACAAGCTCCAATCATGCCTCAGCAGAAACAATTTTCTTGAAGTACAGCCACAGACCAGAGGCATTCCTCCCAATGACAAGAACAACTCAGCAAGGTCTTGAGGGCACCAGCTTGTGCATGTCAGAACATTCCCAGTTTTGCTGGTATTTCAGAGGGAGTAATCAGTTTGTGTGTGTCATCAAACCCGAGCTCACTTAGCGTCCACTTGCTGGGGAGCCAGGAACAGATTGCAGAGGTCAGCACAGGCTGCAAAAGCTTGGTCAGCCCATTCCTAGGGGGCTGCCACTCTGGCACACTTCACAGGATCTGAGCTAGCTGAGGTTACAGGGACATAAAAATAACCATTTGGAGTTAGACCGGGTTCGTGTGCTCCAATGTCCTGCCTACTTGGCCAGAAGTGATGCTTATTATAAAACCCAACAGTATGGGAATTACAGCACTATGATTTCCCAGTACACCCTCTCAGCCTCCAGCAAGAAAGGAAAAGAAACCCTGCTCCTTGCCTTAAGGAGGTGTTCTTGTGGACAGCAAAATGTCTAGAATAGGTACATCCCTCATGCAAGGCAGCAGCAGGGTTTTTTGCTCTAATGAGGAATGCTCTTCTGCATTGCGGCTCCTGGAGGTAACGAAGGAGCACTGACTCAATTAAAAAATAATGAAAAACAGAAAGACCCTACTTATGTCTCTGACTCTGACAAAGGGGAAGGGCTTTAAAATCTTTGTTGCAAGGTTTTCTTTCCTTAACAAATGCTGGAGTAGCATTTCAGATCACTCCCATTTGAATGTAATAGTACAAGCAAACAGAGAGGAGCGAGCATTGCACCAGCTTGTTGGAATAAAGTGAGAGGTGCACAAGCTAAATCATATTAGTGTTTCATATGTTTATCATATGTCTATATACAAATACCAAACACAAATATGCTTTATATACAAATGTAACAATAGAAAAGATCATTCACATATATAAAAATATATAAATGTATCATAGAGTACCAATACACTAATACTGAACCATCACCTGTGATAAGGTTATTTACATTCTATGTAATTTTTGTTCCAAGGAGAAGTAGAAGCTAATGAAGGATAATCTCCTTCAAGTAAGCATATAAACAATTGCTTAATAATTCATAGGAGTCTCAAGTAAAGAAGCTTCCTCCTTCTTGCCCTGCAGAGCAGCCCCAGGCAGATACTTTATAGAATAGGAAACATACTGTGTGAGTGCCAAGAAATGCAGCTGATTGAAATAGTTCTCTCCTTCTCCACAAAGAGAAACTACACATTCAGCCATTTCTTCTGCTGTAAAAAGTCAGTTAAAGTGACAGTGACAAAATGTAATTGAACAAATTATCTTCTTTTCACAGTCACAAAGGGCATTATAGAACAGAACAAAGTAAGACAAGCAAAAATGGCAACTGTGAGCTATTTCCACTTTCCTCCACTCCTCCTTGGGAGCTCTAACCCTCAATGGCACTCAAACTGTACTTCTTTTTCTGATTTTTGTACTGTACTGCCTGCCAGAAAAGAAATCTCTGGAAATTCACCACCACAAACTTTAAAGTTACATAATATTTTATTTCTCTTTTTTTTTTCTCTATAGTGCTGCATGCTATGCAGAAAGAAACACTCCCTCCTGTCTGCTACTCATTCCCTGAGTAACTTAGAAGGAGTATGTATTTAATGATTACATCATTTCTATTCAAGCAGGTTGCAGAATGGTAACTGATAACCTTCTGCCTACTCCTTTTTTCCCTGTATTTCAAAGAGTATCTGACCTTCCCTCTTTCAAGCCCTTTGGCTTTAGTAGCTGTGTTGAACAGCTGAAGCCTTTATAGTAATTTCAGTTACACATAATGGCAAATAAATAACAGGAAAAATTATTTCCAAGATTTCCAAGAACCTCTCCCAAGGGAGAGGCAGAAAAAAAACAAGAAAGTTATCAAAATTCCCAAACATGGTTTTTTGAAAGATCTAGAAGCTGGGATAGATTTGGGAAAGAACTTTAAATTAAAAATGTGTTTGGGACTTATATTGTTGAAACACCAAATTCAGATATTTTAAAATAAAGCACTGTATTTTGGAAAAAACTAAATTTAAGCAACTACCAGGAGGAGATGCTTACCAGAAGAAGCACCTACCCAGGGCAGCGCATACATAAATTCTAGCATGCTCATTTCTTCTTTTTCATAATCACATGCCATCCATTTTTTTTTCTGGATTCGTTTTAAAGAGTTTTCTATTTTCCTTCTTCTTTTTCCACTGTGCATCTCTGTATACACTGACTGATCTTAATCTTTGAGTAACAACTTATTCAAAGGAAATGAAGCTTTACTCAGTTTCATGGCTAATCTAATAACTCATAACTAAAAATAGTACTGACACATCAGAAAATGCAGTGAGGGAAAGGGAACATGCCAAGGTTGCTTTCACTGCATAAATGCTACAGTGAATCCATATTCCTCTAGCATAAAAAAAAAAGAAAAGGCACTTTCCTGGAAGTTTTTTATGCATAGTGAGTACTTAGATATCTTCAATCCATCAAATGAGACAATATGTCTGAATAAAACCTCACCCCTAATTCTTTTGCCAGAAAGGAGACTTCCAAATTCACATTGGTTGGCTTGCTAAGTTTATATTAAAAATACAGATTCTACAGAAGAAGTAGAAGTAATAGCCTTGTATATGTTTTATCAAGCACTGCCAGTGTGAAACATTAGGAATTCTGTTCATTACCTGCACTGTATCACCACATAAAGTAAGAACACACATGTGTATGCGCCTGACATGAAGGAGTTACACCTGAGAGAGAGGCACACAGGGTGTGTAAATATACATTTACTGTTAAAAATGCCTTTCATTGAGTGTAGCATGCTATACTTGTTATGTAACAATCTATAAAACTTCACTGCAGTACAACAGCAAGTGCTGCTGCTTCTTCAGAGTACCTAGCCAAGACCTGAATGCCACCCATCACCACTGTGCTTTACAAAACTTACAGTGTCTTGGCCTGTGGCAATACAAATGATCCACAAAACCAGTACTACTGTTCATTTTCATTTGTAACAGTGAGTTACTGAAGTTCGCTCTATTGGTTTGCGTAGATGTTTATGTTCTTCAGGGGAAATAAAATGATAGAGAAAAAAAAAGGAGGAATCAGACAGATTTTTCATTAGGAGATTAAAAGAATACATTTTTTGCCCAAGATGTATTGGAATAACAGCCTTTTCCACATGCTAAAAGATAATTTTAAAATTACATAACTTTTTAAATTTAAGGATCACCATCTAAGCTGGCATAAACTCTCCAGATATTTATGTGAAATACAAGAATAAAAACACTGCGGTATTTGGAGTGCATAGAAAATTATTTTTAATTTATCCTTCCAGGAACACTAGCTACAGAGACTTGATTGCTTAACATGCAGCGCAGTTAAGCCATCTGAGGACAGAAGCATGACCTTTATGTGACCAAAATCAGCTAGAGCAGTACACCTTTAAGACTGTATTGAAAGCACTCTAACAAGTATAGAAGCAGAATTTGAATACTGTCCTGCTTATCCATTATTTTTCAATTCTTCATAAGTAAAGAAAATAAAATCTTTCATTCTGGAGACCACGGAATTTTTTGTTACTTCTTACTGCTACTCAATCTACCTATCTCAATACTTTCAGTCTCCTGAAGAGCAACTGCAATCTGGAAAATGGAGTTAAAAAGAGCCTCAGGATATCTCCATTATATTGGCCATAATTGCAGGATTCCCTATTGTTTCAATGTTCCATCCTATCTCTTGTTTTATAGTGCAATTCATTACAACCACCAACTCAGGAAGAAGAAAACTGATATTTGGAACATACTGTGACACAAGGTTAAAATTTTTGTCTAACAGTCCTATATATATACATGTGGAAGCAATTTGTGGTGATGGCAAAATGGACAATCATTCACCATCCACCTTACAGGGAAGCTGAAAAATACAGGTCTCTTCTAACATCTATGATGGACATAAAACCCACTAAGACAGACAATGAGGGAGAAGCTTATATGGACCACATTTCCACTGGGCTGCAAGACTACAAGTGTTCATTCATTTTAAACATAACTTTTAATTTTTTTTTAATGTGTGATTGAACACAACAGCATATTTCCCAGGGAGGTGGTGCAGTCTCCATCCTTGGAGATATTCAAAATCCCAAGAGAAAGAGTCTTGAACTCTAGCTGACCCTGCTTTCAGTGGGGGGGTCGATTAGATGACCTCTCGAGGCACCAGATGTGCCCATCAACCTCAGCTATTCTTCTTCCCAAGTAACTGTGGGTTGGACAGAAGTTTGAATGAATGACCAGGACAATGAAATTCCTTGGTGCTGCAATAATCATCTGTTTTATGGCACTCGGGTGCAGAGGTAAATGGTATTACAATGCACTTAAGAGTTGGATCCATTTCAGAAGCTGAGGAAGTAATTCTTATCTGGTTTTTTTTTTGTTAAACCTTTTCAGAAGGAAAAGAAACCATGTAAGTTTATTATTTATTTTGTTACTTTCTTTGCAGTAGTTTATATTCCTTTGGATTAACTTTTTGCTAGGCAACTTAAACTTAAAAAAATTGGTTTTACAGAATTGGCATTTTTACATAATAAAAGCCATTGATATGGACTACTGTTTTGATTTAAATCTACTCCTTTTATAGCTTAAGCAGTATGTAACAGTGCTGACACAGCTATGTGCAGATCCAACTGGAATAGATGTCATCAGGGTGATCCACGTGCAGCACCAGACGTCTTTCCTGCTGATGCTCAGCAGAGCTCTTAGTTCTGCCTTTAGGAAAGGTAAGTAAGGACCAGGCCAGTTCCAGGGCTCCCTCAGTTTATATTATGTAGTTCTCACTAAACCTCTAAGAGCAAGAGTTCCAAAAAGCTTATTAGAATACATCAGCGAAGGATAAAAGAAATAATGTGATGGTGGAAAAAGTTCTTATAATTATTCTTATAATCTTTTAGAAAAGTCCCACGGTTCTCCACAAAACTTACTTAATTGCTTTGTCATTTGTGCTTGTTATCGTTTCTGAAAAGCCACTCTGAGGAGTCAGAAACAGCATTTGCAGAAGGGGAGATGGAAACTAAAGGGTTCCTTACCAGGCACACAGACTGAGACCAATGACTCACTACAGGCATTTTTAATGACAAAACCTGTGCCTAAATTCTGGATGAGGATGACAATATTCTTCCTTTGTAAAGCACAACCTAAGGAAGCTCCGTTTGTGGAGAGGCTATGCAGGAGGTGGCTCACTTTCTGCACTTATGATATTATGGAAACCAAATAAATGCCATTCTAGCTGGTGTCACCGTTTAATTTCAATGATCAAACTGCCCAAGTTTACTAAACCCTTTTCTTATGGAATTTGCATTCAGCAAAGATATTATAGGTGATGTCCTGGAGAAAGGAACAGCTAGTTCTGAGCACAGTATTACACAGATGAAACTTAATCTGTACTTGAAAAAGCTGCATAAGACATTGACCTGTCACATTTATGCAGGTACTTAATTTTCCAATCTAGGGCAGCATGACTGCAAATTACATTTGCCTGCTGGTTAGTTTGGGCAGCTGCAAGTGCTCTGTTTCCTTGTTCAGAGCAGAGGCTTGTACTTTACAAGGAGAACTTGGAAGCTCTCAAGCTGAGACAAACCTGGCAGTCTGACCAGGAGCGAACAGAACACTTCATGTATCTTGGCATAAACAAACACTGCCCTCAGATGTTCCCTTTCAAAACCAGACATGGAGGGGTACGGAGGGGGTTGTTGCAGCCTCTTTGAAACTCTCTACAGCTCAGTACTTGGCTCTGTGGCACTTAATAAAATTTACTATTAGAAAATAAATGTATAATCTGCATATTTTAACAAATAGCCAGAAATTTTAAGAACTCACTAAAATTTGTTCTGTATCTGTACTGTGGACCATGTTTTGGTTCTGGATTTCCTCACCGAAGACCTGAGTTAGCCAGCTACTGCTGTTACTGACTGTGCAGACTGCCACAAAAATTCAGGTGGGTGTGCTCTGCTGCACCCCCACTCCCCAGGGGATGTGCCAGGTCTTCCTCTGAGACAGCTGTGGGATCACCAGCCCGGGATGGCTGCTAGAGAGAATCCCTGCTGCCCTTCCACCAAAACTTGTCTGGGGAAGGAAGCTCTACCTTTGTGTTGGCAACTCATGGAACTCATGGAACAGTGGCCTCTGAAAGCTGCCTTGGAGTGCAGAGAAGTGTAAGTTTCTTGAGAAAGCAGCAGGCTGTCAAGTTTATTTGCACCTCCCTCTTGAAATTAAACCAAACTAAGTAATAGAGAAGTGCATTAAGAAGTTCTTAATTAAGAGTGTCTGTGAAATTTTTCATCTCCAGAGGAAAAATTTATTAAAGCTCTTGGTACAGACTTTGTAGAGAGCTATGTTGGTAGGAACTGTGATACAAGTTGTTTATAAATAGTGCAGCATATATTTAATTATTTTCTTGGTTTACAGCAACAGCAGTTCAGATAATGTAAATATTTAGAAATAATTCTGATTTCAACATAACCCTATTAATTTTTTAAATCTTATTTTAACAATTGATATAGCACATCTAATTTTTAGTTAAGAACAATTTCTGAAACAATTCCGGTCATATTAATCAAACGCTGGCTCCAAGATAATGAAATACTTAAAGCCTCTGGTGGCTTAGCACGGACTATAAAACGTGCTAAATTAGAGACACCGAAAGCTTGAAATAGCTTTTATGAGGTAGCTTGAGGGAAAACTTAAAATCTTTTGTATGAAATAGCTTTTATCTTCCATTTGGCATTCATTTTGCTAAAGCTGTAGACTACATTTCCCTTTGTTAAGAATAAAGAAATAAACACAGATTAATTTATGCAGCTAAGAGATTAATGCGAGCATGAATCTTTCCTTTTAATAGAAATTCCTTCTATTTTAATTATTTGTAACAGTTCAACTTACTCAAAAGGGAAAAACTTTAGCATTTTAAATTTATTCTGCTTCTTTTACTCTGCACTTTCTCATGGGTAAGGAAACAGGGCTTCTCCTAGTTTTCTCTCTACCCTTTCCGATTCCCCTGCCCAAAGGCATTGGCGGCATTGTTTTCTTATGGAATACGTACGAGAAGGTGGCTAAACGATTTCTGCACTCTACTAGCAATCCTGAATTGCCCACCAGGCTCCCACCTACATTTGCACCTGAGAGTGCAGCCGAAGCAGGCAGCAGCTCTTGCGGGGAGCGATGCTCTGCCCCTGCTCACTGACACAGCAACACTGACGGGACCACCGGGGGCCATCCCGGCGCTTGCACGGGGCGCGGAGCCCGCTCCAGCGGGAATTCCCACCGTGGCAGCCGGGCCACGCGAGGCTGCGGCGGCTCAGTTACCCCGGGGCAGGGCGCGGGCCCACAAGCCCGGCCCGGCGCAGCCAGTGCAGCGGACACACACAGCGCTGCCCTCATTTCGGGCACGCACATGACGCAACAACGCCCCTAAAATAACTTTGCGTCACCTTTTCCCAGTGTTTTATCTCCTCTGCTTGGAAACAGCCGCGGCCTGTGCGGCCCCCTCGCTCTCCGGCGGGGTCAGAGCTCCCCCTCCGGAGGCACCACGGCCTCGCTGCTCCCCGGCATCGCTCCCGCTGCCCTGGCCGGGTCCCTCTCCGGGGGACGCCAGGAAGGAAGCGCCGTGGCGCTGCCTCCTGCCCCGGCAGGGGCGCTGGGCTGCCGCCGGGCTCGCAGGCAGGTACCCGCCGCGGGAAGGCCGGGCCGCCCGGCGGCTTCCAGGCGGGGCCTGGCGGGGGGTGGCGGAGCCGGGACCTGGTGTAGCCTCCCCCGCGGGTGCTCGGCGCTGCGGGCGGGCGGAGGGAAGGCGGCGGGCGGCGCCGGGCGGCCGCACCGCATGCGCAGGAGGGCAGGTGTCGCCGGCAGCCGAGGAGCCGCCGGGAGCATCGTGGCAGCCCCGCGTCCTCATGGTGCTGTGTCAGGGCGGAGAGGGCGACGCTGCTCCGGCAGCGGGCGGGCAGGAGCCGGAGGTGCCACCAGGCCGG
>VWYI01035933.1:0-13885 GCA_013399455.1 Anthoscopus minutus | reverse complement strand
GGTGCAGCCCGTCGAGGCGGCGGGCTCCGAGGAGCGCCGCGCTTGTGGCTGCTGTTCGGGCATGTCCTGGCCGTTCTGCTGCCAGGCACCTGGTGAGGAGGGGGAATCCGCCAGGCGGGGCAGGGGGGCAGCGTCGTCCCGGCTGGGCTGCCCGCTCTCGGGTTGACGTTGGCGGGCCGCGGGCGAAGAAGTGGCCCGAGGTACCGGCCCGTCCGCACGTGGCGGTGGGGCGGGGAGCGGGCTCGGGCGGCTGCAGAGGGCGCCCGGCATCGGAGCCCGCCCCACCGCCGGCAGGAGCCGCCTCGCCGCTTCCGAGCCGTCCCCGGCGGCGGCTCGCACCTGGTGCGAGCGGGTCCGGCCTCGCCCTTTTCCTCCCGCTCCTCTTGACCGGACAAGCCGCCCCAGTGGAGCAGTCTGCCGGCCCGATAGGCTCCGTGCGCCTGTAGCATGTGCCTGTGTGTCGGGCACGGATCGGGCCAGGTGCCTGGTGCCTCCGGGAGCGGGCAGAGCCCCGGGACACCTCATCCCCAGGGCCGGGCGGCTCTGTCGCCTTTGATAGAGCCTCGGGAGCGATTATTCCTCGGGAAAACAGTACTTCCTGTTTTTAAAGTTTTAAAGTAAGACTCGACGGGTTTGGGTAAATAGAGGTGCCTTCTGTCTTCATGAACTTCTGGCAGCGTAAATGCGTTTGAGAGTGCACTTCAGTTAGTCCGTGTACTTGGGACTGTGACTTCCTGGGCAATTCTTAAGTTGCTTTAGTCTGAGTGTAATTGTTTTGTCTTAACTCGAGTCCGTGCTTCAGTTTTTGATAATTTTCAATTGATAAAGCCACAAATGTACTGTGAGATACGGAACACGTAGGTTTGAGTTATCATAAAACATAAATGCTATCTTAATTCCTGAAGTTATCTGGAGTATTTTTTTAAACTATTCTTTTTAAACTGAAAAGTTGTTTGATATCAAATTGACCGTAATTGGCTTTCCAGCCAGAAATAGATTTGTTGGTGAGCTGTGGAGAGGCTAGAGTTCTTCACCACTGAAATTCACATCAGTGTCGCTTCTAAAGCAGAGCTTGGGGGGAGAAACCCAGTGTTTGAAATCCTGAGAAACTTTCATTAATTAACCAGGAAGGGTACTTTGGTTTTGGCTTGTATGTCTTGCAAAACATAGACTGAGTCTATGACTGAAGGCTATGAATCATGCCTAGATCTTGTCTGCGTGACCATGATTAGTTCCAGTGCGGGCTGTTGTGCTCCTGGCACTTTACAGGAGTCAAAGAGGGCTCTTCTGCTTTTTATAATATGGAGACTCTTCTGCCTTCCCTGAAGGTCTGGGAGAATCCTCTTCTTGCTGACCAGTACTCATAGCCAGTACTCTGCTGCCTCTGCTGCTATTCTTGAGATGCTTGTGTGAGAGAAGTTTGATTTTCTCCATTGCATTCATTTTGCAAGTATAAGAACTGTTTGGGACAAAGTACAGAATTAAAAACACAATTAGAATTTACACCTAAAATATGACACAGTGGGAGGCATCTACCTATGACTTAAAAAGAGTGGAAAATTGTTTAAAAGCATTATGTGTGGAGATGGCCAGGGAATAAAATTGGAATATCAAATCTGTAGCCACTCCAAAAAGAGGGTTTGGATACTGCTTGAAACCTTCTGATTTTTGGACTGCTGCATTCTTTGAAAAAAGCATGAGTGCTTGACTGTTTTGATGGTGTTAGGCTAGTATTTCAAGGCTTAATATTTTGTGGGCTGGGAATGTTATCTTAACCTAACTTCTCCCTAAAACTTCCTTTGAAATAAGTACTGCTCAGAACTGCAGTTCTTGTTTTTGGTGGAAGAACTTGGGACCATTTTATTTTTAAAAGGAAGTTAAACACGTTATCGTTGCGCTGAGTACATGCATTGGCAATTCAAGATGTTGATGGTTTAAATTCTAGTATTACAAGATCCTGAAGATTCTGTTTCTGATTGGCTTGATATACTGGGTAGCTTACAGAAATTAGTTTCTTCTGATTTTTGTTTGTTCCTTACAATCCAAAGCTTAGTTCTGGGTGTAAGATCCTTTCAGTGTATGTTGCTTTAAGTAAGTCCATTGCGACACTTCCTTTATTTAGGTTGGCTTAATTCTGTAATAATCTGGGAAGCTATCATGCCTGAAATAAAAGTTAATAGTTCTCTTTGTGCTCTGTTCATCCATAAGCCAGCCTGGGCTTGGATTTCCCATTTCTGTTATAGGTCAGTCTGATTCCTCTTGTTTCAGTGTTAGAGACTGTTGATTTTGTAGTTCTATTATGTGACTATGTGGATTAAGGCATTAGGTAGTTCATGCACATTTTTTAAATCCACTTTGTTTCATAGTTTGTTTCATACTCCTGGTCCAGTGCTGGTTAGTGCTAGTTTTTATAAGAGTTTTATGTAAGAGGTTGTTGCTAAACAGAAATATTTCAAGTAGAAGCTGTAACTCACTTTCAGCTGCAGTGTGGCAGGATTCCTTGGGAAGCAAACCTTTTGCCTACTTCAGGTTGTGGTTGCTGTGGTTGTGTAAAGCCCATGGCCCTAGGACTCTCAGCCTGCAGTCTCTCCTCCTAGGCAGTAAGATGCAGTTTCTCAGCCTGGAGTGCTGATCTAAAGGAGGATCAAAATGGTTTGTGACAAGTTTTGTTAATTTAAAAAAAAAAAACCACAACCTCTCACAACCATACTTAGTTGCTAAGCAACTCGCAGCAGTACCAGGCTCATTATGTTTTAGAGGATCCATAAGGCTCACAGGCTGCCACACTAATGTGAGATAAAGCACCCTTTATCAAAACACTGCCTGTGGGACATGGAGTTCTTTCTCCTATCTTTAGAGGGAGTCAGAGAAGAAAAGGTACTCAACACAGTTCTCTGTCTCACAGTTCTCCCTCCTTGCTTTTTTTAAATTTTTTTTTTAATAGTTCAGGGTGGAGAAAATAAGTGGAATGAGGAAGAGTATGTTGTTGAAGAGAGCCTGAGGCTATGAGGAAACTTGAATAGAAGGACTTTCCCAATAATAGACTTGGGGAAACTTTCAGGAAGGGGAAATCGGATAAATAACCATAAACTAAGGTCTTCACGGAATGATGATATATATCAGGCCTTTGATGTTTTAACATTAGTTACTTAAATTTATTCTGCTTAAAAATGTGTATTTGATGCCTCTTTGAAGGAAATAATTTGGATTCTTACAGCAAGATAAAAATGTTACCAGTCTAGGTCAAACTTAGAGCAATTTATCTGCAAAATAAACATGAGGTATAACAAAAATGATGTTCTGTACACAGATTTTGTGTATTTGTGAGAAAGGAAATTGAATTTTTGCTTAGGTACTTTAATTAACTAAGCAACTGATTCCTAAGGTAATAGTTTCAGAATCTGACCATGGACTGTTTTGTAGTCTGTTTTTATTTATTGGTTCCTGGGCAGAATTGTGAGTAACTAGTCCTGTAGTAAATCACCTGTACGAGTCTGATACCTAAAAGAATTTAAATCTCCTTACTCTGTCGCCCTGAAAATTACAAGCCTTGTGATTTTCTCTGATGTTCTTTGGAGTCCCTGAAGTTCTTCTTCAAGTTCTCTCATGCTTTCATATTTGTAGTGCATGTTCCCACGAATTGTAACCTAAACAAAGGTTGTTTTCCACATTCCTCTTTGAGGATGTCACTTGATGGACTTTCCCCTTGACCAGTGGAACTGGAGAGGAAGTCACCTTATTCTCCAATCCCTGGTCATTGGTCAGAATGTATATAATTAGCGAGGTCAGAATAAAGATACTTCTTTTTTGTGTCTTGATGAGAGACAGTGCTGTGTCTCCTTTGTGCTCTCCAGCAACATAACTCATGTACAACTGTGATGCTTTGTATCCCTGGTGTTAGAGTTCATCTCTTATACCCTGTTTTAAGAAAAAAAGAGGGCCCATGATGGTCAGTGAAAAGTATTTTCAAGGTAGGTCTGGTAAATAGATGTATTTGCATTTGTTTCTTTGATTCCCCTGTTCTTCATCACAAAAATCACTACAAATACTTGAAGCACTGCAGTGTGTGGAGCTTGATCAGAGAAGTCTTCTAATAGATCCTTAATAACTGTAATTTGTCTGTTGCAGGGACAAAGAAGAAAGCTGCGTGCCCAGGACTTGGTCTGTTTTATACCATACTGTCTGCCTTCCTTTTCTCAGTGGCCTCTTTATTTCTTAAAAAAATAGAAGATATACATTCAGTGGAAGTGAGTGCATTTCGATGTGTTTTCCAAATGGCATTTGTTCTTCCTGGTTTAATATACTACAAGTAAGTGTAAAAAAATGTTTAAATGTAAAGTTATTCCTTCAAATTAGATCTAGAATTATCACTCACTTAAATATGATTGCAATGTTATTTTAGTTTGGACTTCATTTGCATAACTGGATTATTTTAGATCAGTTGATAGTTTCTTGATACGATTCAGAAAACTGAAAATCATTGACTCCTTGAATGGTAGAGGCTTCTACTAGGATTATTGTTTCAAATGCTTTGATTTCCACGAAGGGGTGATCTTAAAAAAACACAAGGTAATACTGTAGATACTCTTAGGTTATTTTGCAAGGGAAAAATTAATCACTAGAAAAACAAGTTCTGGAATCTGAATGTGATTGAGGGTCATGATGGAAATAAATTGGCCTGTGATCCGACAGTTAACAATATTTGGGTATTAAACTTCATTGTCAAGAAAGTATGTGTACCATACTTAAATATGTTTGGATGTTAGTCACGAAATAAGACAGTGACATTAATGTGACATTTCTGTTTTTCAGAACAGGGTTTTTGGGACCAAAAGGTAAAAGAATTTTTCTTTTCTTCCGAGGATTCCTTGGCTCTACTGCAATGGTTCTTCTCTACTACGCTTACCAAGTCATGCCACTAGCTGATGCCACTGTTATAACTTTTACCAGTCCTGTTTTTACATCATTGCTGGCATGGATCTTTCTCAAAGAGAAATACAGCCTTTGGGATCTTCTGTTTACTCTCTTTGCAGTCACTGGAGTGATTCTTATTGCCAGACCACCATTTCTGTTTGGCTCACGTGTTACAGGGATTGAAGGAAGTTACTCAGATCACCTGAAAGGGACTATAGCAGCGATTGCAAGCACGTTATCTGCAGCTTCAACTATTGTTATACTAAGGAAGGTGGGAAAATCGGTGCATTATTTTTTGTCAATTTGGTATTACGCAGTCATTGGATTAATTGGATGTGTTATAGCTTTGTTTGTTTTGAATGAATGGCGTTTACCACATTGTGGTAGGGATAGGGTTTTTCTAGTATTAATAGGCTTGCTAGGGTTGGGGGGTCAGGTATTTCTCACAAAAGCATTACAGATAGAGAAAGCTGGACCTGTGTCAATAATGAGAACAATGGATGTGGTGTTTGCTTTCATTTTACAAGTTCTTTTTCTCAATCATCTACCAACTTGGTGGACTGTGGGTGGTGCCCTTTGTGTAGTAGCCAGTAGTTGTGGAACTGCCATTCGTAAGTGGAGACATAGTGTGAAAAAAGCTAAACAGAGGGAAATCTAACAATATAGACACTTAATTCATTACAGAAACAAGAAATATTGAAAGATATATAAATAAAATATTTATTTTTATTTATTTTAAACATCCCATTTACCAAATTGCAGTACAAATTATATCCAGTAAAATAAGTTGACTTTTTTTTTACCAGAATTGAAGGTATTTTAGCAGCTGATGAGGTATATACTTTCCTTTTTTATATTTAGGCATGCTAATATGGACAGTAGAAAGATACTTAAAAATTGTTGCTTCTGTTTAAAAGTGGACAATATTTATTTTCCTAAAGTTCCTGAATCTCCACATAGACTCTTTCTTTATTTTTCAGAGCAGAGGAAATAAGTCTTTCAGATTTAATACTATTCTGTGCTTGATTACCACAGGGATTGCAGGACAAAAGTTAGAAGGGAATGAAGAGCTGATAATCCTTAAACAACCAGCTTTTATAGAACAGATAAAGTTTGTACTTTTATAAGCTTTCTAATTATTATTTTCACAAAACAGATGCCAAATGCGGATTTAAATTTAATTTTGATTCTAAAAGAAAAAAGCAATTTCATTTTTCCAAGTAGTATGAAGAGAAAATTAACTTGTGAAAATTACCTATCAGCTTTGCTTTCTTTAAAAAATAATTTTAAGTATTTGCACTTACTTCACAGACATAGTGAAACAGCCTAATCACCTTTTTTTTTTTTTTCCAAAGTGATTTTCCTTGTAAACATATCTTGAGTTGCTGCAGTCTCAGTGATGAGAGACAACAGCTAATTCTATACGACACATAAATTAGCCCTTTCTTCTGGTATGGAATACTGTGCTGTAGCTGCACTTTTCTTTACTCTATGCAAAAGATTGTATTTTTTAGGTATTTAATATAGGTTATATTTAATGCTGCTTATGACCCTTTTTAGATGCTTCTATACAAAAGTTCTTCATGAGACCAAGTTTGCGTCTCTTTTGCCTTCATAAACTTACGAGGAATTACATTAAAGCTTTTGCCCGTTTCCTACGAATGTACAAGAGTGCAGTGTAATTGCAGTTTCACAGAAAATGCAGGTTGGCCAAGGTCATGCAGAGATTCTGCAGAAGAGGTTTGAGGAAAGCTTGGTGGAAGGGTGATGCTATGCATACACATCCCATTGAGGCATCCATGCTGCATCAGACAATGCTGCTGGGCAACTTCAGCCCCACTTCTCACGCTGGCTCTTTCAAGTCTGTATTTATCACCTCTCTTGCACATCATCTCACTTTTGTAGGCTTTATCTTGAACGCAACAAATACTAAAGAAAAATACTTTTATTACTGATCCTGGTGTCCTTCACATTTCAGGAGGACTAAATGTTTAGTTTAGAAAGTGGGATTTTCCCAAGTTGAACATTACATACTTTTGGGTCTTGTCTCAGTAAAGTTTAAAGAAAATTTTAACTTGAATCTTTATTTGGTCTTTTGTATCTTGAGAGGAGGTTTTCAGTTACTTACTCTAGCTTTTCTAAAAGAAAATGGTGTGTTCTGTACACTTGATAGATGGTTTTTTTCTAAATCACTAAAGGTGGTGGATGTTTTCTCATTGTGATTTATTGATGTCTGGTCACATGTCTTTTCTTTTGCCAATAGCCTTTTTGTCCACAAGGATGCTGTGACAGTCTCAAAAGCTGTGCTGAAGTCCAAAAAGATTACATGCACTGGCTTTCCTAGGCTGACTAGGTGGGCTTCCCTGTAGTAGAAGGAAATCAGGTTTGACAATCAAGACTTGCCATTCATGAAGCCATGTTGGCTGGGACCAATGATTGAGTTGTCCTCCAAGTATTTTTCATTACCTCACAGAAAAACCTTTTCCATGGGTCTGCATGAGGAGTTGTCTGTATCCAGGCTTCCGTTGGTAAAAACCCTGAACCTGACAGTGTTTATGGATATGAGAAGATTCCACTTGAGTGGTAGAGTCAGTTCCTGCTTAGAGTTGTCTGTTCTCTGCTTTTCCTGAATGCTGAAGCTCAGCTACAGCAGACAAGGTCAGGAAACTGCTTTACTGTCTCCTAAAAGCCTCACATAATAATAAAATTCCAGTTTGGCATCCTTTTTGCTTAATACTTGAAACTGTGAACTGGGTTTGTTTTTCTGATTGAGCAACAGCTTTCAGGGGAGGGAAGGAAAACAGACTGCATTTTTTACTGCTTCACTTCATGTGTAATATGCACGTGTTTGAATTGCCACTTATAAAGGTGTGGTTCCAAAGCAGTTCAGATTGATGCAAACTTAGATTGTCAGCTAGCCCTGCTCTCTACTCTTGACTCAATGCTTATGTGGTTATGTGATGAGCTACCCCTGGGAGCTGATCCAATACATACCTTTTTAGTAAGGTTGTTGCAGAGGGCAAAACCAGAGTAGCCTAAGCTTGATGATGGTATAAAAACATTAAGAAGTAGAATTAGGTAATGGTTTAAATTACAGCATATGAATGCTGTTTTGTCTGTACAGAATAAAAATTATGTGAAAGCTTACATTATAAACATCTTTAGTTTGTATGATTTCAATGAATCTTGTTTACACTTAGTAGAGAAGTACAGGCTACTGAAGAAATCTTGCCCTTAACACAAAAGTAAATGTAGAAAATATGCTACATGACCAGAAATCAACATCTAGGTAGAGTGGTTTGTAATTTTTGTCTCAAGTTCTAGCCGAAACTCTTTCAATATATTTCTTGTGCCAAAACCCCCAGATGATTGGTTTTTTTCTTGTTCAAACATACAGGGTTTCCTTATGGCTTCATCTGCTTATTTCCCGTTGCTGTTCTTAAAGCTTGCTAAATATTTAAGTTGTTAAAATAATAGTCTAAACCAGATCCTATGTTGGAGGATGTATGTTTTGGAACATTGTTTTGATTTTGATCCATCTTTTAGGGAACTGAATAACTGGAATGAGAATGAAGGACTTGACATGGGCTTCTCTATCCATTAAGCATGACAAGCTAGTTTCTATAATTGATTTTTCTGGATGATACTGGGAATGCAAGACATTTAAGCTTTAAGTTCTTCAACCACCTCAATTTTAAAATTTTTCTTCCTCTCAAATACAGGCTGAAAACCTAAATATTAGTTGCAAGCCTTAAAGATAATGAAACTACAAAAGTGTGGATACCATGAAATGCTGAAGTTTTGAAACTGAAAATATTTCTTAAAATTTCTGTTAGAATGGTAAAACTTTTCTTCAAAGCTCAACAGTTTGAAAATCTGAAATGAAACTGCTGGCTGAGCCTTGATTCTTTTAGATTCTGATCTTTTTTAGCTTTTTAATATGGCAAATTTCTCAGGGTCAAAAGTTATTTTTCTCAGCTTTGAGTCAGAAGTATACTGATGTTCATTGTCTGTAGTATCCTGTTGTGGTGTTTACTTTAAAGATGAATAAATAACACTATTCTAATTGAAACTCCTTCCTATGTAATATGATGGAATATTGTTGCATTGCAATTTCTTTGTTATAATGTTAAGTTTCTCTTGAATTTCAACATACTCATTCAATGTTCTGATTTCAGTGGATTCTGACTAGAAAGAGTGATTATTAATTACTGATTATTTTGCACAGAAACATAGAGATAAAAAGATTTAGTTGTTACTGATGCATCATGAATTTGGTTCATATGTTCTTTACTATGCAATACATTAATTACTGGTTGTCTTTGTAGCCTTAAAGCCTTATGTACCCAACTCTTCTATAAAAAGCTGATGGCTTTGTACTGTCACTGTGCAGCAGCCAATTTCTTTCAGGTTAAGTTGGTTGTTTAAAGTATGCTCTAAAAGCCCTTTAAATAAAGGGTTTTAAATAAGTCTATGCCAAGAATTTGACAAGCTCATTGTGTTGACAGGGCTGGTCTATACAATGAAAATGGATTTCTGGCATTTGTCTAACACCAGGAATGAAGTAACCTCAGTGTAACAGCACTGGTGATATTACTAGTTAAATGTGTAATTTTTATGCTGAAAACAGATTCCCAATTCCAAAAAGTGGTCCAAGATGGTGCTTCCCATAATTAGTAATGACAAAGTGGCTCGTACTTCCCTTGATCATAATTTAAAATAAACAACTACTCCTGTAGTATTTTCTCTTCCTTGAGCTTTTGTAAGAGCTGTCTGTTGGAAGGTTTATTTCTAGGCAGGCAGCCTCTTTTGAAGTTACTTTCTTGCTAACTAGCAGTAGTGATCCAGGAAGTCTGTTTTTTAGTACTCTAACCATGATTAACCATGGTAGGCTCATCTGTGGCATCAGCCCCACAGGGTAATAAAACATTGTCACTGTGTGGATTCAGTGTTGGCAGTGCTGACTGCAGGTGTGAACACTGACTTCAGCAGGACATTGCAGCTACCAGCAGAATGCTTTTGGGGTCATAACTGCCTGTCCATCCAAAGAAAAGTTGTGGCTTTATGTTCCTGCAGATGCAGGTGACTTCAGGGGGGAACACACATAGAATTCTATGGTGATAACTTCTGTATATCAGAATAAGTAATTTCCTATGTTATGTGAATTACTGTTTGACAAAAAGGGGGTAAAATACCCTCAGCATTAATTAAAGGATTTTTGCTATGTCCTATATATTGTTAAATATATGTTTAATTATATGTTTTGTAGAAGTTGCTGGCTTTGTTATGTAGTAGTATATTTTTATAGACAATTCTTATATATTGAAATGTTAAGAATATTTTCATAAGAGATTTATATTTCTCCTTGCCAATAAAATGATCCTGAAGAATTCATCTCTGGTTTGCTTTGATTAGTAGAATATACCTGAATGTATTGATTGTAAAACTTAATGAGAGAACTGTTAATCAAACACTCTCTGGTAAACATGAACTTAGGCCTCAAATTCTGCTAATATTACCATGTTGCATCACTTTTTTATGCCTTGCAACAAGCTAGTGACAAAATGAAGCTTCATCAACTTCCATACATTATTTTTCTTAACTGGAAGCACTGTAGCATTGACAGATCAGTAAAGTTAAAATTTCCTGTGTCCAAATGGCAGTCTGTTTTGTTTCTGTGGATTTTTTTGTTCTGTTTTATTACTATACATCATGATTGGAATTCAACTCTTGTCCCACTTGTTACAAGGTGATACTTAAATTCATCCTTGTGCTTCACATTATCTAGTGTGTTAATAATTAATTTTTCACCCATGAGGAAAAAAAAATTCATATTTGCTAAGTATTTCAGAAAGATTGCTAATTTTTATTATCCTTACAGCAGTGCTGCTTCCTCCAGTGTTGTCAGTTCTTATACGAGCAGAAGATAACAGAAGTGGACTTCTCAAGCTTGTGCTTGAGAGCTTTGAGAGGATGTGACAGATCTTTTTTTCTGGCTGTAACTTAAGGAAAAATGGATGAGGAGCTACGAGTTACATGGTGGGGAATTACTGGCAGTGCTGGCCTTTCTATCTAGCATCCTCTTCACTTTGTATGCTCAAAAATTAACTCATTGTAGGGCAACTCATCACTGTTTCACATGTTTTAAAGTAAAGGAAAAGCAAGGTTCTTCCAAGAGATTTAACTGTGCCGGGCATAGGCAAGGGAGGATTATTTGTGAAAGAAACTTTGCCACTTTCTCTTGGCAGTTCTGTGTGTTCTTTGGAACAGCTAATCTAATAGACAGAAATTTAAGCTTCAAGGGAAGGGGGAGGAAAAAAGAGCTTTTTGGGTAGTATTAACATCTTTATTTAGAAATGACTAGTGACATGGCATAAGAGACAAAGGCTATTGCTAGAAAACAAAACTCTTGGAACAAAATTACAGAAGTATGCTATTCACACACGCACAAAAAAAAAATGAAACGGCAAGAACCCAAAACCAAACAACAAAAAACCCCAAAAAACCACACAAAAACACACAACCAGAAAAAACCCTCAAAAAACCCAACCAAAATAAAACCACCACCACCACCACCACCAAAAATTAAAAAAAGAGGAAAATAGATCAAAGGATTTCAAATTTAAAAGTGTTCCCATTATTGGAAAACAAACTTCACTGAAGTTGCAAAATACTTATGGGCGCTGCACTTTATTGATTTGATAAAGTGTTCTTACCGTCCTGAGGACAGGAAGTGTACATGAGATAAAATATGCAGATTAACTCTTCAAATAGGTTTCAGTTGATTGTCCTTCAATTAGCTGTTAAGGAACGGTATTTTCTGACACTACTGAATAATAGTTCGTCCATTAACCTCAAGAACGTCCATTAACGTCAAGAAGTAGTGAATTCTAGAAAGGATAACAATCAACAAAAAGCTGATTTTCCAGCTGAGTTTGTATGCTGAGAAAAGGGGAAAAGAGATTAGAGTACTTGCAATGCTGGAATGAAGTGTTTTTGGGGTCTCCATGAAGGAGGTGGAAAGAAAACTCATGTTTCCTAAAAACCAGGGAGTAAGTTCATTTTCCCTCTGTAGTGTGACAGTTCTCTCAGCAGGTGGGGCTGTCTTCCTTAATTTATTCCTTAAGATGTAAGATTAAGTCGTTTAAAAAATCCAAATCCACCGATCTAGACATGAAAAGTTTCAGTACAAGTATGTACTCAGTGCAAATACAAAATTGTAGTAGGGTTCCAAATGCCATTGAAGCATTTCATTGACTACACAGAATACTGCTCAGAAGAACCTTGAATAAATTAATCTCTTAAACTCTTTTCTCTGATATTTCAACCTGTGTCCTGCACACCCCCACCCAAGAGCAAAAGATTCTAGGTGGTGCTGGAGGACTTTGGCAAGGCTCTCTCTGAAATTCTAGGGAACAAGGAGAGAGGGTCTGCTTCCTTCATGAGAACATCAGTGAGCTGAGCTGGCAGGAATCTTGTAATGAGATTGAACATCTTAACAGTAATGATGGCACTGGGTATGATGCAGTCTGGATATATAGCATATGTCCTAAACATTTTTATTATTAAAAAAAAAAAAAAAGGAAGGGATAACAAGTACATCCTTACTGTTAAATTCTCTGTGGCAAGTTGTGGTGGGCTAAGATGAATTTAGGCTGCTGGTTTTAATGTTCCACAGAAGCAGAGCACATATGCTGTCTGAGCAGTTGACCTTGTTGCTGTCTTTCTCTTGTTTGGCTGAGGGATTTTCTACTCTTAATTTTTATTTTGGGACCCCTACATAGTTCTTGAGCAGGTTCTTGGTGCAGGTGCTGAGGCAGAGAGGCTTTATACATCATCTAGTTCCTCATCCCCAGGTCCCACTGCCAAATATTTCCAATGCCAGGGTTTCCCAGTAACTGTTGTTCTGATCACCACAGCATAGGGCTGTGGACAGGAGCAGGTGTGCTGCAAGAGCCTCCTCAGGCAGAGCAGCTGATTAAATAAGGAAGTTGTACAAGGTTTTGAGCATAGATGCAGCACACAGTGCCTCAAGCCTGGTAGAGTTGGGAAAGATTGTACCAAATTAAGGGAGAGAAATATTAGAAAGGGAGGAAGCGTCATGGCTATGTACTACAGAGAGCTAGAAAAAGTACTTGTCAACATGTTTTCCATTGGAAGGTTGGCTGCAGTATTTTTTGCTGGTGTTAACTGGCACTGTTAGGTGTTGTTCTACTTCACAGCAATTATTGGACAGTTTTTGGGAAGCTGAGTAATGTAAGAGAAGAGAAAAACCTTTTTAATATCTTTGGAAAGGCTATGTGGCAAATCCATTTTATTTTATAAAAACACAATGCACTGTGAATCAGATATTAATATTTACTTTCTTGTTTTCCCATTAGTACTTTATTACATAAAGCAAATACTCCTTTATAGTACCATAAAAATTGTTCAATCACTATTGAATTTTGATCAGGAAGTAAGGGAAAAAGCTTTTTGCTCTTAAAAAGTAAACCTGATTCTATTGGGGTTTTTTCACTTTGCCAGAATTATTTCATGTCAGTCCATGTCTTGTAAAAGATGGATGTTGAATTTCATCATTAAACATCATCTTTATGTTCTATGAGTAAGACCCTATGTTCTGCTACTTGTAGCAATGTATGTAGGGAGTCCATATGAAAACACTTGACTGATGTTCTTTATTCTTGCCATATGACAAAACTTTTTTTTCATTATTAAAAATGGAAAGTGATAACATAGTGTTACAATCTGAAATATCTTGTGGGAGAACTGCAAGTAGCAAGACAGCCTTTTCTTCCCCAGAAGCCTCATTTGCTTATGTGATTTGTCTGCCTTTTCTGCTTTACCTGCCAGAATCATGTAGATGTATTTCCTTTACAGTTTGTTACTTCTTAATTTGCAAAAAAAGTGGCTAATTTGAATTTTGGATGTTAACAGCATGGAGGGAGGGAGGAAGGGAGGGAGGAAGGGA
>VWYI01035932.1:539050-554274 GCA_013399455.1 Anthoscopus minutus | reverse complement strand
AGAAAAGAAGAGGCTACAGACTAACTGGCAGGGAAACTGAATGTTGTACAAACTGTTTCTAATATTTGTTACCATCCTCAGCCTCCAATGGAGCTAGAAAAGAAATCTCTGTTACAGATTCATCAATCCTGCAATTCCAAGGGAGAGCTATAAAATCAACCTTCATAAATCCACAAAAGCTAGAGGCAAAGCTAGGAGAAAAGCCTTAATTTCCCAATTATGATTAACATAAAACACATTTTAAAAGCGTACTGGAGAGGAGTGATGGTCAAGACTAATGTCTTCAGGCTTCTATCACATAATACATAAATGAAAAGAAAAAAAAAAAAGTTAAAAAAACAAAAGGGCAAACAAATTGTNAAAAAAAAGTTAGAAAAGCAATAAGGCAAAGCAATTGTATTAATGAAGGGGTCTGTGGTACAGTGTTTATTCAGCCTGTTAAGGTTTCTTACAACAGCACTGTTCATTACTCACTGGTTGTATTTGATTAATGTTGACTTTGCACCCTCCTTTTCCTGCACTGATAATGCTGTACTTCCCTTGAGACTCACAAGGCAGAATTTTTCCTTTGGTAGGTAAAAGAGAAAAAGGGAGAACAATAAAAATAATCTTTGTTTTCATCTTTTCCAATTTATCCCTGTATCTGAATAGAAGCTGGATATATGATGTGTCATCAAGACTAGCTTCCAAACAACACAAAGATTTGGGCTTCTTGAGTAAGGAAGAAATCTTGGCTTTTGTGGAAATGCTGTTCTTAACCCATTTCATAAAGAACAGAATGGTGAGCTCATTTTTGAGTCAGAATTCTCAAGCTAACTGCTCTTCTGGTCTTCCCCAGCACATCATCTCATATGAAGTGTAGAAACACATATTTCACACAATATCCATAAGTGTTTTGACAGATGAGATCTGGCAAATTCTTTTTGCACTGATTTGCAATGTTAGTTAGAACATGGAAAAAAAAGCCAAAACCCAAAACTTTGGCTTCTGTGCTGAAGCAACAAATGGGAATGGCAGTGGGGTGGCTGGTTTGCAGCCTCACTGGAAGGAGAGGGCATTGTCTGAGTCCAGCTGAACTCCCCACAGCAGTGAAGCCATTTGAGCTCTGGGTCAGCTGTGTCAGTGGTGCAGGAGTATGTGGCACTGTGGGATTATATTTTCAAATGAATTTCTGCCTGGCAGTTTCTTGTGCTTTGCAAGTAGATAAATCAGAAATGCTTGGTAGTATTTTGTACTCTACTGCATGCAGAAAGCAGGAATAAGACAATATTAGAATATTGAGCTCTTAAACCATTTATTCATTTAAATATTAATGAATACTAGAATTAGAGATGCCCAGGTGCGTGTTCTTCAACCCAGATATATTTATTATGTGGTGTTTTACTTCCATAGTAATTTTTTATAGTATTACATGCATATGTAAATTTGATCCAAGCTGAAAAAGAACCCCAAACCAAAATTGTGTGGATGTTTTCCTTTACTTCTTGTATGGACAGCTAAACTCAAAGCTGAAATGTCTAAATTAAATAGATCACATTCCTGTTTGCAAGATCAGACATAGGATATTGTGTCTGTAATTCTAGAAAAGAACTATTTGCAAACAACCCATAGAACAAAATTATAAAAAAGGTGATTTCAGATTTTTGTTTTCTTCTCATGTAGCAGTTGAAAATTTTAAGAAAACCAACATAATCTTTAAAGTTTTTCAGTATTATGCCATTTAACTTTTTGATATTTCAATATTGTTTGATATTTTAAGACTGATACAGTAGTCAAACTGCTCTTGAACAGACATTGTGTTTGAGTGATTGCTGCAGCTGAATTCCCGCCAGTGAGTGTAAAGAGTGCANTTTGAGTGATTGCTGCAGCTGAATTCCCACCAGTGAGTGTAAAGAGTGCAGATTTCTGTTCTTACCATGCAATGTCTAAAATCTGCTTAGCTCCAAGATTTCAGGTTTTCAGAACAAAAAAGACAAGAGTCATTAGCATTGCCACAGTGGTGATTGCCTCAAAAATTAATGGAAAAATATGTGTGGTAGGGTTTGTTTCTGTTTGTTTTTAGTCAGATTGATGTATTTGAGAGGCTAAATATTGATGAGCTCGATAAGGCCCTAAAGCAGCCCCACCAAACTGTCACTGTAAGGTGGCAGTACAAATGTGACACACAAAGATTTGAACAGAAGGAATGAGGTTTTTTTTCAGGAAATAAGGGGTTTATCAGCTAACAAATTCATCCTAGGTTTAACAAGACAGTAGTTTTCCAGCTGGTCATCTCAGCTCTTGTCTTCCATATATACTTATCTAGACTTTGACAGTCTGTTGCTCCCTAAAATGGTGCCTGACACACACAGAGATTGTTTCTTGTTTCCTTGTTTCTTGCTTCTAGTATCCCTCATTCTTGTTAGAGAAGGAGACCTACTGTGATCCTCCTCCAAGCAAGGAAATGTCTTATGTATAAATAATTCGTCCTTTCCTTTTTTTCCATTAAGTTGGTACTTTCTATTCAAGAAATTAATCCTTCACATGTGTATAAAAGAAAAAGCTTTGGAAAGTTTGTGTGTCCATTGTGCTGGCTTGGTATCCTGGGTCCTGTTGTACTTTGGGGTGCCCATTTCTATAGAGAAATGTGGAAGGGACTATAGAGACCACCTTATTCTTCTGGTATGAGGGGTGCAGACATATGGATCCCTGGGAAAACTCTAAGGATCAAACATTTGACTAGCACATTTTCTAATATTTAGCAAAATCCCAGAGCAGATCTGATGCAATGCCACGTGGCCTGTCTTTGAAGGTGGTGGTACAAAATGTGGATTTTGAGTTTGAAAGTCGGTTGTTCACTACTGCATCCCTGCTTGCAATATTTTCCTTTCCACCTGTTTCTGCGTCTCCAGCCTTTCAGAGCGACATATATCATAGTCGGACTTTTTATTTGAAAATGAGAGCCACATCATTTTCTGCACCCAGTTGTGTTCTTAGATTGGAAACAATGCTACCTGCAGCTCTAAGTACCCTCCTTTCTCATTATAACAAAATCCTTAAAACCCAGGCATTTTAGGTTATCAAAAGGCGTTATCTAGAGAGGCCTGCTGGAGTTAATGTTGCATCAGTATTTTTATTTTAAAGACTTTTTTCTCAGGCCTATAAACAGGCCATAAAAACTTAGGTAAGGCAGCTGCTTTATATAGGAAAATTTTGAACTGTTGGTGAAATTTGATGTTAAAGGAACTCGGTCAAGCATTGCTAAACTACCTATCAATAGAAATATCTCTTGTTTTAAGTATAAGTGAATGTTGACATTTGGAGGAAGTTAATGTTATGCAGTCTCCTGCACTGCTGGAAATCTAACAACAGAGTGTTGTTCAGTCTGAGCTGACTTCTGCTTACCATAAAGAGAGATTCACTAAGACACAGTAAGAGAAACAAATCTTCAATAGGGATAAAGCAGACCTGTGAGATGTAGTCTAGGCTTAATTTCTGTGAATCAAACTGCAAAAGGATACAACTCAAACCTAAACTTATTAGTTTGATTCCCCTCTGCTATTAATTGAACACTAAACAAATGTTAATGACATTTCACTTGGATAAGAAACGTGTTTGACAAGCAAGCAGAAAGGCCATTAAATTAAGTTCTTTCTAGAAGCTTTGTAGGCAATTGTCCTTCAGTTGTGGCACTGGCAGACAAGCTGACATCTGCAAGTGTGTGTTTGCATATACAGATCCCTAGGAACTGAAGATGTACTTCAGTTCACCTGGTTTTCAAAACTGAGGCTCAAAAGTCCCTATGTTCAGGATATTCTGGCACTCCTAGTTGCTAGATTTTTGCTTCCTAATATGTGTTATCTGACAAACTTAGGTTGAACCATCTTCAGGTCTTCTTAAAATGTTGTTCTGAGAACTGAGAGTAGTAACTGATGAGTAGCTCATTGCTCACTGGATTAGTGCATTTGGGAAGAGATGACTGCTGCCAAACATGCACTCCTAAATCCTTGGTTTTGCCATGAATTTCATTACTATGTCCAAATTTCTGTATTTGAAAGGGTAGTGTTCCATGGCACATGCTATGTTTCTGCTGGACAATTGGGAATATGCAACAAAGCAGGAAAAGTTGTCCATTATAAAGGGCCATCTTTGCCATTGACATCATGTCTCTGGCCAGCACTGCAATGAATTCTTTTGGAGAGGATATCCTGAACCTGGAGCTAAAGAGTTGTGGAGCAGCAGGTCTAATCTTAGGTATTACTCTGGACACTCTTTTCTGTTGGTTATCCTGCAATTTTGGGGATTGCACCTTCAGTTAGAATCTACTCTCACACTGCTTGGATTGAAGACACTTTTGTTCCACCAGAGCTATTTCTGTAACGCAGGAAGGAGATGTGCAATCCCTGAGAAAGCATTTTACCTTGAAAGACATGCTACACAGAGGCCTCTAATGTCCTGTCTCAGGAAGAAAGCTGCCTTTCAGGCTTTTCTGCCTCATCAATTGCATTGTCTAACCTGGTACACCCAGACCTGAGCTGCTCATGTTTTCCAAAAAGTGAATGAAAGGATGAGGCCACTGTTGGTCCTGTCAGCTCTACTTTGTAAAGGGCAATTAGATGACAAATTAATTTGGGAAATACATTAAATACATTTATAATGTGTATAATTTAATATGTTGATAAGCATATCTCCATTGTATCTACTGCATCAATGCAGTGTCAGAGGCACAGTTGCCCTTGTTATATGTTTTGAATACAATTTATGTGTTACAAAAATTGTATTTTTTTGTACTTTTATGCAATTCATATTGGTGACAGTGGAAATGTGGTTTCAACAGAAGTAAAAACCAATCTTTGGCTATCAGAATTATCTTACTCAAATGAAAGTGTTGTTCCTCATGAATAAATTTTGTGACAAAGCTAATATCACTCTTTGGCTTTATATTAAAGTCATCTTCATAGCATGAGCACATCCTGGTATGAATATGCATTCTGAACTTCTTTCTCTGTACATTCGAGTAAGAAATGAGATTTATGCACTGGAGAGAGATATACACAGCAGAACAATATAATGCCATCCTTCAGTCCTCAGCTACAGCAGCTATACTTAACCTCCAATACAAAGCAAATTGCAGAGTCCAGAGAATTAAAGATCATTACGGGTCAAAGAGAATTTGCTTTAATATTGCGACGGTTCTCTTTGTTCTCAACAGATGACACATTAAAATAAGAAATGGAAAGACTGCTGTGAGCTGATTTCCAGCCATGAAATGTTCTTCCATGGAGTCCCATCATTATGCCTGTTAGAAACACTGGTTTTTTCTCAGCTACACTGACATAAGGAAAAGGCCTTGAAGAAGATTCCCACGGGGAATCTGGGTCCTGTTCCATTGTTTTACCAGTGACCTAATATGTGAAAATCCAGACCCCAGAGACATTTGTGCTCTCTGCATCTCTGTGTCTCTCTTTATCTTCTCATTCTGTCTGGGTAGTGCCCATGTCAAAAACCACCATGGTGTTTGTACATTGTACTGGAAAAACGATGTGTGCTCCTGTAAAATTATTTTTCCATATTAAAAAGCTTTCTTTTTCTACACAGATATTATACAACTGTGAATATTCAGTTGTTCTGTTGCCAGCTAGTGGAAGAATGGGGTCCCCAAATCATGAAAAATGAACTCAGGTGTGCAGCCTTTATGAGGGCTCTTTGGGCTTCTTCAGCAGTTTTCTTTAGCTGGGCCTGTATCAGTTCTCCTGTCAGTCCTGTGGCTTGCACAGATTAACAGGCACACACATGGACGTGCCTGATTTTGATCGCTGATCCTGGAAACTGTATCAGTAACAAATCTTTAATAATCCTCTGAATCAAGGCGGAAACAAACCACTAGAGGAGTCTGCAGCTGTGGGTACTGACTTGTGCCTTGTATTTGAAGCCTCTTAAGGGAGCCTCATCTTCAAAACCTGCTCAACCTGAAAAGATTGCTCTGTATGTGTAGAGATGCATGCTCAGGCTGCAAGGATACTGATGCCTGTCTGCTGTCTGGGGACTTCTAAAAGTTGAAATGTAAAGGGCTTGCAAATTATGTAAAAGGATGCCATTCTCTTCCTGCTCACTTCTCGGTAAACAACAAAGCAGAGGAAAATGAGATTTGCTATATCTATTCTCAATCCCATGTTCTTTTTATGTTGCACTCACTTCCAAAGACCAATCCAGAACTGTATAGTAACTTGGCTGTTTTTGAAATATTGGTCCTAAAATACTCTCTCTTAAGATTGAACCAAAAAAACCTCCAAATGACTTAAAGTGGCATGTCAAACAGTCAGTGTAGTTTGTTTTTATGGTTTTTTGTTTGTCTGTTTGTTTTGGTCATATCTTATCTTATCCTGTCTTCTGTTGAGGCATTTTATTCCTGAGAAAATTTTTACTGCCTGTCTATATTGCAAGAAGTACAAAGACATTTTTCTGATTAGCTGTGCACAGTGGTGATGAGTTAAGATCAATAAGAAGTATGCTAGAAAATACAGACTGATACATGTGTGTGTACTTACACTGCTCTGGTTTCAGATGGACTCTCACACTCTCTGTCCTTGTCTTTCTGCCTTCCTCTTGCTTTTCAGTGAGTGTCAGATTATGTGAGCAGATTTTAAATTCAAGTGAAAGTGCTATTACAAAGTATGCTGAGCAAAAGGACAAAAAGCAGAACACTTGACTCTTGGTGTTTTGATCTCTTACTTTACGTTCTTTTTAAAGAAAAAAATGCAAATATCTGTTTGATTAAAAACATGTTCTCTCCTCCGACAAACAGTAGTTCAAGAGCGGCTCTCTTGAGCTTATTTTCTGAGCCTGATCAAATTATGGTGAGTTGGACTCCAAAACATGAGGCTATGAGGTTTTTTCAGATAACCTGAAGGGTCTGAGAGCAGGTCTTCTCCAGGGATAATGTCTGGCACAAATGGCTCAATGCAGCACAAGGGAGTGCTTTGTTTTGTGATTCTGTTCAAACCATGTCATGCAAACTGCTTCCAGAAACAGGGAATGAAACTGGATTATTTACATGCTCCAGTATAGCAAACCCTGCAACTGCATACAGAAGTGTTAGATCTGTTTGTTTTTTCCCTTTCTCTATGAAAATACAGTATTGTAATGCTGACTTGTTTTGAACTATTCTACAGCAATGCAATTTTGCAAGAGAAGCATCAGTGAGGCCTACATTCTTGCCTATGTAAGTTTTTGCACGTATTTTGCCACTTGAGTCCTTAAACTTGATTAAAAAGCTTTCTGTGAGACCCTGGGTTTTGCAGAAGAATTGACTTTCTGAAAGGAGCTACTGCTTGCTACACACATGAAATGTTTTTGCAGTGTAAATGCTGCTATAATTTCTACCTGTGCTACCCTCTGACTTCAAAGCTGGCACAGGTGTAAGTGGTGTCAGAGTTTGAAGCCCATGAGGCTGCTCAGCTGATCCAAGGACCTGGCAGTGCCATTTTGTTATTGTGCTGTGTGGCCAATACGAGGCTCTGACTGAAAAGGTATTTGGTCCCTGGGCAGTTCCTGAGATGCTCCAGCACAGGATTATTCTCTAGTGACATATAAACTTAAGGATAACTCCCTCAGAATCCTATCCAATCTGTAGCACAGTAATGATGAAAAGCACAGTAAAGATGAAATCCTAACGTAAGCAGAGGTGAAACTGAAAATCCATGCAGAGATCTGTTGAGTAAGAAGACACCATCTTCACAGTGTCACGTCTCAAGGGTAGAACTGCATGTCAAATATCTTAAAAGCTGCAGGAAAACACCACCTGGATATGTAACAAACTGACAGGTTTATTCTGGGATGACAGTACTTTGGATACAGAATCTTCCTGGGTCTTTGTGATGTTCTCTTTAATCATTCTTCCACAGCTTTCCTGGTAATCTGGGCAAATCTGTAAGAAGGCCCTTGTTTGGTTCTATTGGATTTTTTTTCTCCCAGATGGAGAAAGTTCTAAATATTTTTCTGTTGGCTTTTAAAGGTGTTTTTAATTTCCTTCTTTGGCAGTAAAAAAATCCATTTTTACAGCCATGAGTGAAGCAAATATTTCTTATATATTTCTGGCCAGTATTATTCTCTGGTATTTTACTTTGAGGTGACTTCATCATGCCCTGGTATGGAACTTATTAGCTGGAGCTTTTTTTGCTGTAAGATGGCAGAGGAGAGGGTATATATTAACTGCTCCTAATGACTCTGAATTTGTAGTCTTATAACAGTGAGAAGCAGCAAATGAGTACTTTCTGGATTTTTCCTTGGACTGGAGAGTTTTTATCTTTATATTTGCTTCATTTTTCCATGTAATTTGTACTTTTTCCAAACAGTTGCTTCTTGAGTTTATGTAGTTAAGTACAATGATTTTCTATAAATGGGGCATGCTGCTCTTCCTCTTATATTGGTGGAAAAAAGGAGAGACAGAAGAAACTCAGGCCTACCTGTAATCCTCAGAGATTAAGATAAGAAGCAGCTCTGTGTATTTGCAGCTCTTGCTGCAACTCCAAGGCTGGCCTGTGCACTCGAACAGCTGGTGAAGATGGAAAAAGCAGGAGGGATGGCCATCCACTGCTCATCTGGGGCTCATAGGCACATGTTTGATGTTGTGGCTCTGAGTATTCCCACCATTGCTCTGTTTCTAGAGAGATTTGAAAAATTAATGTAAGGTATTGCCCACTAATTGTCAGGATTTTTGCAGGTTTTCAGAAGCAGGAACCTCAAACTTGCAAGTGATGAGTAAGGGCCTTTCAGTGCATGCAGCAGTACATGTGGAGTCAGCTGAAATCAGTGAGAACAGCCAGGCCCTCAGCAGTTTAGTAAATGAGGGCCATTACTTAAGGTAGGCTAGCAGTGTATTTAGAAGTGAGCCTGAGGGAAATCTGTTTCCCTTCCTTTTAATGATTCCAGTTCATCTACAGAGAAATGCAACCCTGTTTCTATAGAGAAGGGGAGCATAATTGGAAAAACCTTCCCAAAGTAATTTATTTTTACTCCTACTTCTTCAGTGAAGGCTTTAAAGGGAGATTTTCCTGCATTTGAAAAAGAAGCAAGGTAGCATGACTGTAATTATTCACTAATAAGCAGTGTTAAAATAGTGGGATCTCTTCTCTCAATCTCCTGTTTTGTGGTAAGGGCTTGTTTCTTCCTGTAGGTTCCACCAGAAACCTGTGCTGTAAAGGGCTTTTAGAGTGTGCAGGGTCTTCTCCAAGAGGTACAGATTTGCTCCATGAATATTCCTATTGACAGCCGAGATTGAGAGAAATGAATGGGAGCCTGAGGCAGTGCAGAGCATTAAGGGCAGGCATTTCCTGGCTATTGCCTCTCCCTTTGGTAACTCTGCTGTTTCTAGACAACTGGAAGACAGGCTCGATGGCCTTGAGGTGAGGAGGCAAAAGGCAAGGCTTGGAATTGTTCCCATCCAGGCTGTTCACCTGTACAGCCACTGCCAATTTTCTGTGGTTTGAGGTGAAGCACATTCTGTAGCCTCTGTGTCCTCACATTATGAGGACAAGCTTCTAATTGGATCTCTGGGTATTGTGGTACTGTATGCCTGGAAAGGATGTGGAAATTGGATATGATATACCCCTTCTGTTCCCCAAGTGAGCTCCCTTGGCTACAGAAGGAGCCTTTGCACTAATGGAAGAGGGTTCAAGTGTATGAGTGGTCCTATCTGTATTAGCACGGTAATACCCACCAGCTTCATTTAAAACATCTACTTAAACACTTTTCTGGCTTAGGACTGTATATCATTGAAGTTACATGGTTTTTGAAGGGGCTAACAGTTCTGTGTTCTGTGAAGTCTTTGGACAACTATTTTGTTAGCAGACATTACAAGTATCTTTAAAAGGTGTCACAGTAGGAGACCAGCTGTCTGCAAACTTGGTGCTGGGAAGGAAACAAGGTAGCATTGGATCAATACAAGCTAAGTTTGTTTCTTCCCACACCTGCTTTATCTAAGATTATCAGAGCTAACAGCAATGATACCTCTTCAGTTTCTGTCACTAGGAAGGACTAGTGGATACATTCCAGCTGTTTGCCCTCAGATTTTGCCACCTCTGCTGGAATACAGCAGTGATCTAAAACACTGAGACAAGACAGAAGGAGTTCTCAGCTGTCTGAGACAAGCTGGCACAAATGTTGTGGACCTCCTCGCTGAGAACAGAGTAGCCAAAACTACAGAGCAGCTGCTACAAGATGGAATGAGAAGGTAATGAAATGCAGCCAGAGGTAGCTGTAGCATAGTATATAAATTGGCTTAAAACAGGGGGAAGGATTGAAGGACTTTCCCAGAGTGAATGATTTCGTAGGTTATTGATTTGAGCAGCGGTTTATTTAAACATTAAAACTCTGAATGAAGCAAGTAACCCTGAAGAAAAATGTGTCAGGTGTAGAACTTGTTACAGCTAACTGGTTAGCCTCTGAGGACTTTGTAAACTGTCCAGATATATTTATTATAGAAAATATTTTCTTGAGGAAAAAATAAACTATTACCTCCTCCAGAGTATGCTGTGGTATTTTCTGATGTGAATGCTTGAATTTTGTGGTCTGTTACCATTACAGTTACTGTGTGACTGTGCTCAAGATTTTTTTACAACCTCTCTCTGTTTCCCAGGGAAAGATAATAAAAATTAACAACTTAAGGAAAAGAAAAATTACTGCAACAGTTATATCATTACCCATCCAGGTGTATGATTACACTTAGTGCTCTCTCTGTGAAGTGCCCCCAGGAATATAGAGGCAATTAGAAGGAATCTGTCATTCAGCAATGGAAGGGGGCTTCAGGACAAGGAATGACACTGCATATTCCTGCATTCCTCATGGTTCTTGGAAATCTGCAGACAATAAATCCCTCAGATGTACAAGTTTACTACCAAAAGGATTGGTAGAATCAAAGTAAGACCTTTAGTAATGGGAGAGGTTATGGAGAAAACTTACTTTATACACACTAAGGACCAAATCTTTAGTTCCTTACAAAGCAAAAGGAAGGGATGCAGGAGAAACAAGAGAAACAGGCTCCCTCTACCCTGATGTCTTGACAAGGGTAAGACTGGCTTGTCCACAGGCTACAGATGGTTTCAGAGTTTCTGTGGGTGCACTGCTAATGGATGGAGCATTGATTTTAGCTCCTGCCTATGTAGTCCCTGTTCTGACACCAACAAACCAAGATGATTCCCACAAATGTGACACACCTTGAAGTTGTCTCCATGTGTGTGTGTAAGAAAGAGGAGACTTAGCTAGGCTATTATCAAAATCAAACTTGTGATACCTGCAATATTTCTGTTGTTTTCTTGGCTATATGAGCTTTGTGGAGGCTAATGAGCTCATGCAGTCAGCTATAACTCCATTAAATGGTCTCCCAGGTTTTGCAGCTTAGGCTCAAATGATTCCTCATGTCTATTTTCCCAATTACCCGACAATTCCTATTCATTCATTGCAAAAGTCAGGTATTCTAGGAGCTGTTGCTGCTCAGACCTTTTGAGCACTGCTTGCAGATAGAACTGTGTCACACACAAGTGGAACCTAAGACCAATTCAACCAGTCCTGCAATGTGTTTACAAGTAGAAGCCTTTCACAGCAGCTGAATTCTTGTTTGCATTGTTTTTGAACATCTCATAGGTGTGTCTTTTCTCTTGCTTTTAACAGACTTACAGGATGAATAATGGTCAGCAATTTACTTCACAGAGGGAATAGGAACAGCAAATTATTAGTGCCACAACACCTGCAGCTTGTATGAGTCAAGTGGACAAAATAAGTGTGATTAGCACATAGTGTAGAAGTGCCTGATACTTAAGCTGATCATTTTGGTGCTATAGCTTGTCTGGGTTAGTTTACTCCCAGTAGTGGAGTGGCTGCTGTCCAGCCTGTGTGATTCCTTTCCCCTAGTCAGCAGAATGCACACAACTCATGCACCCCATCCTCTTCCTCACACCCTCTCCAAAAAAAATTGAACTGTGTTGGATTTCAGAGGATTGCTTTCTTTGTTGTGTTAGTGTGTACCAGGTCCAGTTGTTTAATGCTGTTGGCATTGCAGCTGTATGAGAACAAGTCTTGCTACCTTAAACCAGATTTTAATATGTCCTTCATTACTAAATGAATATGATAGAGTGAACACTAAATCAATAAATTCTGGCTGTCCCCAAAGCAATTATTGTAAAGCCAACAAACCAGACATTCAGGTTAATTTCAAAAAGAGAAACTTAAACAGGAGAGCACATAATCATCCTCTCTGTGACCTGTTCTGAGAGCTCTGTTGGCACAATAAAGGTATTGCAGGGTTCATGGTCCCTGCTCTGTTTGAACAGTTTTGCTTGGCTGAGTTTGTAAGGTTGTCTTCATCGATATTTTTGCTCTGGTCATGTTGGAAGGAATAAACTTACACAGTTCACACAGGGTTCTCTGATCCCTCTATTTTATCACAATAGTATGTTTATATTTATTGGGATTTATCTCAGTAAATAATGCTGTTCTAAGAAAACAGAGAACAGGGGACACCATATCTGTCATGTATTCCACCTTAAATTTCTGGTAGGTATTCTACTGCAATTCTGCATCCCTGGAGGCTTTGTTGTTTAAATATTTAAACAATAAAAATTACTAAAGCTCTAAGAATGATGTCTCATGATATTCAGTGACCTGAAGATAAGCTGTATCAGCCCTCAAGAAGGTAAAGAAAAGACTTGCATGTAGAAGGTGAAATATAGTCTCACTAAAGCTTTGTTGGTGAAATCACCTTTAAGATCCTCTTATGCTTCAGTACATTATCCGACAGGTCAGGTCTGGAAAATGCCTGTTGTCTTAACTAATTAAGATATATTTTTGACAGGGCAGGCATCATATCATATCATCTGAGCAAGTTGTACACAAGCTAATAATTCAGTGTTTCCAAGCAAAGCTAACTGTGCAGTGCAAAAAAGACCTGTCATGGGAAAATGTCAACATAGCAGAGAAGCTGCAAATCAGCTGGAATACATTTTGAGGCCCCAAACCAGCTTCTTTGTCTGGCTGACTGTATGTACAAAGCCTCAGCCCAGAAGAATAGTCTGTTTGTATATTTTTGTACATTGCAAATGTAATTGATGCTGTCCTCTTCATGTGAGAAGAATGCAGAACATGGTAAATTTTTAACCTAAAAGCATTTGCCGTTGTACTGTCTAGAAGCTGAGCCTCCTTGCATTTTCAGTTTTGGCAAAGAAAAGGGAAGTTGTGTTGGAAAACACCCTCTGCATTTTAGACCTCCTGTACTGCAGAAGTGTACATTCTGGTGACAGAGTGGTTCATCAGTACTTTATGGGACACATTAATTATAATGAATTATTATGAAAGAGTACATTGGCTTTAGTGCAGGCAAAACTGTGGCTGTTGTGGATCCTGGCATTCTTGGGTGATCTCTCCTGTACAGGCCCAACCCAATGGCTGGACACATCCCCAGGTAACTTTTTCAGGCCTGTCTCCTTTATAGTCCAAGAAAGCAGCCTACATTTATTCCTAGGATGTTTTAGATCCTGGACACTGTAATCATGCTCAGAAAACATGATGTGAATGGGAAGACGCTGCAAGGAGAGCTGGCTGGGGACCCTCTAATTTGTATATGATGAAAATTTTATGCCTCTTCTTATATAGAAATAACTGAGAAGTGCCACAGTGCACCCTGCCATCCCTGGGGAGGAGGAACAGTGCTTAAGGTGGTTGAAAAGTCTGTTTTCTCCACTCTTTTGTTGCTGGATTAGCTCAATGCAGCTGTAGTCTAAGGGCTGCTTCCTATGTAGTGGGGCGTGGGAGCGTGTCTGTTTATTTCTTTATTTTAAAACAACAAGAGCAAGAACAACAAAAGCCATGATAAAACACAACAAAACATTTCCGTCATGTGTTCAATAGTGTAACAGCAATTAGGTTCTAAAGCAATTAGGACCAGAATCACATACAGTAAGGCACACTGTGCATGGAAAACAGCCTGCCCTGGTAGCACTCTAGCAGTCCATGCATTAAACCCTGCAGATAAGCTGCCGAAGCATATTTTATGCTTCTGCTTTCTTGGGAAATTGCTATTTCAACTGTTCTGTTTTGAAGATTAAGGAAATGGATTAGCTCAATCAAAATATTTTGTTGTTGAAAAATAATGGCAGATTGAGCCATGTAATGTCATAATGTTAGTTAGCCATAATAATAATTTCAAAATTATATGTTTTCAATCAACAGATTGCTGTAAATTTGAAAAGTAATTACCCTCCTGTTAAGCAGGAAAGTAAGATCTGACAGTCCTTGGTAGGGGGGAGGAGAAACAAACTGCTTAGTTAAGAGGTTCTGGTATTCCTCTGTTTTAATGCTCAGTAAATCTGAATCCTTGTGGCAATGTAGATCAGACCCTGCTCTTGGCTGTGTTGGTAGTGGGACTCCTCTTGTGCAGGCAGCCCAGTTTCTCTGTGCCCCAGTTAAGAGTTGCCCCAGCTCTGTTTGATGAGGTGCAATTCCACTTCAGGCCCATATGTAATGAGAGTCCCAGATAGCTTTGCGTAGCTAGGTTTGAGCTTTTTTTTTTCTTCTGTATTTCTTCAGTGAAACTGAAATTTTCTTTCTTGTTACACTTGGTTTTTAACCCTTTCCTTCACCAAAAAGGCAACCAGATGGTGATTTGCTTTTCCCAGGAGACCAAAAGCAGTGAAGGCTAACACTGGAGCTGCTTGCTTCTCGCTGAGCATTCCTCCTCTTACCATACTGGGCACATTTATGGGAACCTAAACCAGCTGTGAACAGGCATTTCTGTATGTTTTGTGGTTTATTAAGTTTCAACTACTATACTTTCTAAAGTACAACTGATGTCACTGTACACAGCTTGATCCCACATGAAGCCCTACTACTCTGCACAATAAAACCCATCATATGTTTAATTCTAAAAAAATGGCTTGCCTAAAATGGTGGTGTGAATCTCTCTGAAACAGATACGTGTTAAATTTTTATATGTGTCTCGGTTTGTAAGACAGGTATCTGTTAAGAAAGGCAGGAATCTCTTTTGAAATGAAAGAAAAAAAAGAAATGTAAGCCCCCCCTCCTTTCCCTCCAAATTATTCTATTTTGAAAACACGGGGCTCTCAGGCAGAGATATGGGAATAGGAATAACAGTCCTTTACTAATATGTATAATAAGGTAACCCAACAACAATAACTACAGTATTAACAACAGAACAGAACAGGGATCCCGTCTCGGCCGAGATGGGAAAAGTGGAG
>VWYI01035932.1:467988-539011 GCA_013399455.1 Anthoscopus minutus | reverse complement strand
GGGAAAAAACATGGAGGAGAGGCAGTGCCTCACAAACCCCTCAGCTGGCACTCAGTCTCAGAGCTCCTGCAGGCTCTGAGGAAAAACACCTCGCTGGAAATGGCAGGGATGAGCAGGAATCCCGGGCTGGGGATGAGATGGATCAGCAGCTCTGCGGTGGCAGCTGGGGCTGCAGCACGTCCGGCAGGACAGGGGCTGCCAAAGCCACAAGATGGAGAAGAAGCAGAAGAAGCAGAAGAAGCAAAAGAAGCAGAAGAAGCAGAAGAAGCAGCTGCTCTGTCTGGATGATGGCAAAAAATCCTCCTCTCCCAGCAGAAACAGCTCCGGGAGTGTCTGTCCCACCCTCCCGCAGAAGGACCCAAAAAGCCCCACTCCCCTCCCCAGCTGCCCCCCCCAGCCGATTCTTTGTCTTTTTTAAGCACCTAAGAAGTACCAACCATCAAGGCTTCTCTCACCAAATGGGGAAAAATTTCACTAGCTGAGAAAGAATACAAAAGGGACACCTAACCCCCAACAATATGTAAACCCGGAAAAACCTCACCTTTCTGTATTACTAATTTGTTACATTAAATATCCTTTGTGTGGTTCATGTCAGATCTACAGCAAAATGCAGCTGTGCAAATGGACACATTACTTGGCTTTTGTCAGGTTGCATCAGTCAAAACAAATGCTGCCTTCTGTTCCTCAGCTGCTCTGCTGATGCCTGTGCCCTCCTGGCTTCTTTGCTCAGTGGAATCCCTGTTTTGCTCTAACTCTGTCTGCCTCAAGTGCAGGAGTGGGAGTCAGTAGAAACAGTTTGATTTTCATTCCAAGTGAGGACAGCAGCAGGCAGAGCATAGCAGCCAGGCTCTCCAGCCCTTCACTGAGACACCACGTGGGCTTTAGTAAACTGGGAAAGCTGGAGTGCTCTTAGGAAGCACTTGGGTTTTGATTGTTTTCTCTCCTGGAAACCTGTACAGATATGTTTGGTAAGCAACCAACAGGAGGAGTTAAAGGCAGATTAGACAGTAAGAGAACAGGACACTTCTGGCCTTGGGACAAGAGGGCTTGTGCCTTGGCCAGCAGCTACAGAACTGTACTGTGAGAGTAATGGAAAAGCTCCTCTTTTTGGGAACTTTCCCACCCTGCTCTTTTGGCTAGTTTGGATGGATTCTCACCCACCTCATCAAATGAACTAAACTTTTTGTCTCTTAAAATTCCCTGATGTGTATCAAGAAGCCACGTCACACTGCAGGGTTTTGGTGTTTTCTTTCAAGTTGTCATTAAAAGACATGGGAAACAATGTGAGGAGTAATCCAAATGTACACTTCTTTTGGAGAGCTGCTGTCTATTATTTTTGCTTGTACATCCAGACATTGCACTGAGGGTGAGGATGCTGACAGGAGTTGATTGTGGCTGGATAAGCCCATAGAGACCTGCAGAGCCCAGTGTCCTGAATGCCTGGACCTTGTCTGTGTTAGAACAGATTTCAGCAGCTATGGTGAAAAACCTAGAGAGGTGAAAGGAAATTTGAAATCAGCAGCCTCTCTACTTTGAGCTACTTCACTTCTGTTTACTTGGCATTACCCCAGTCTTGCACCTTTGTGAGTGCAACAAACCAAACAGATTTTAGCAGACCAAGGCCAGTTAGGCAGTGACAAGTCTTGTGTTCTGATCAGGGAGTAAGTGGGTTCAGGCCTCTAATTTTGGCTTAACTCTTTACTGGAGAGTAACACCTGCAGGAAAATGCAGCTGCTTCTGCTGGGTTTAGTCCAGTTATGCTGGTTTGCACTGCAATGGACAGTATGATCTGAAGGAAAATACTATGGGAATGATCTTAATGGCCTCTCCTCTTTTATTATCTTAGCTTAAGTTTCCCAGATGACTTTTCAGTTCAACAAATAAGAAATTTATACTGGTATTTTTTTTTCCATTTTGGTTTTTCAGCCTCTAATTTTTGTATAGACTCCTTTATTTTTCCTACTTCTGTTTGAGATGCCCCGATGTTATGAGTGGCTACCTAAACAAAACACTCATCTCCTTTGGGATCGCATGTCCTCTTAATTTTAAATTTCATTCTTTTGAAAACCATTTTAAAAATGGTTGTTAAAATACCAGAGATAATCAAGTGAAGTTATGAAACTGTCCCCAAAGAGAAAACACAATCAATTCATAAAGTATTCCCTGAAGATGTCTTAGAAAATGTTCCCTCTCCTCCTGCAATTCCCACTAGCTGTATGACATGCTTTTCATTTTAGATATTTTTCCTAAGTGTCGGGCATAAGGACTCCTTACAAATGCCATCCTATCTCATTTGCATTAACCTAGTGGATGTTTCTGGGGGCATTCACAGGCAGAGGCAAGGATGGATACAAACTGTCTTCTGCTCTGTGCTGTTCAGCAATTACATGGAATCCTTTTTTTTGAGCAACTACTTTGGATAAATTGGGTGAATCTCTGGTACTTGGGTAGAGAGATACTCACTTTGGCCTTTTTAGCATGGTTACAGTACTTTGCCTCACCTGTGTAAGTAAGGATGTGTTCAGGGTGTCCTTGCAGGGATTTGACTTTAGGTTTGGATGCACCTGAGTGTCCGACACTCTGGATATATTTGCTACAAGTAGTTTGAGAGCAGCACACAGAATATATGGTAACCTGAAATCTAATTCTTCACATCAATTATCTATTTGAGCTTGATAAATTTCCAAACCTCAGATATTTAGCAAAACAAAAGCAAAATGTGCTCTACCACTCCTGAACCAAGAACTTTGGACTTGGGTAATTCTGTGAAGATGCCTGTTTCATTAATGCTCCTTAGCCAGTCTATAAATTTTGCTCAAGCCCTAGTTTTAATGTCAGAGAATCACCCCAGATTTGGATCTGGATTGCCTTTATCACCTAGACCTGTTCTGACAAACTGCAACACAAACTGTTTGAAAGCTAGCATAACATATAGTCTCTATACATGCAAATGCTTAAAGAAGGAATTTTTGGGCTGACTTGGTCCCTAAAATCTGCCAAATTATATTTTTGCTCTGGACCTTCTTATATCAAAATGACATGATGTAGTGCAGAGAGGGAAATACTGATTGGATGAAGTTAATTCTTCATTTTATTTTAAATTTTGAAATTTTTCATCATTTTTTTATCAAAATTTTTCTTAATTTTATTTTGTAATTTTGAAATTTTTCATATCAGTTGTGCCAAAATGACTTATTAAGGTGTAAATCAGATGTTTATAAACCAATGATGCTATTTTTCTGTCTCCTCCAGTATGACCTGATTCTTGTAGATGTTGAGGGTTTGATTGTTTCGTTTTTTCCCAGATGACTCGAGGGCCAATAGTCATGACTGCTGTCATGTAAAACACCATCTGTGATTCTGGCTTGGCTGTGCAATGTTCCAGATTGCACAATGCATGAGCAATAGTTCAGATTGTGCTAATGTGTTGCTCTTTTCGTGGTGCTGTATGTACAAGACACATTTCCTTAAGGACTTTTCTAAAAGCAGTCTTGAACAAACAGAGCCAAAGCTATCAGTTTAACAAGATTTGAAGTAAATACTTTGAATATGTCCATAATTACAGATCACAAGCTGGTCAAAATCCCCATAATTCATGGGTTATTAGCAAGCAACAATTGAGTATGTAATTTCAACCAAATTTATATAGTTTACTGAGGGTAGTAGTTAAGATAGAGCGAATGAACTTTAAAAGCCACACTAACTCTGGCCAATACAATGGAAAACATTTACAAGTCTATGTATAGTTGTTCAAAGCAATTCCTTTACATCTAAGGGTTGGATTTCTGCAAATGTCAGGTTCCTGCAACTTCCACAGGCCTGTCTGCCATAACTCTCAGTTAAGGGTTTGGAGGCTCCTGCTGGCCACAGTACAAGCTAACATTTATTTAATCTCCTGTGAAATAAAATAGATTGAAGATAAACTTAAGTATCATTCAAACTTGATAAGAACAAGAAGCATCTTACAGAAAGAGGACCTGTAGGAATAAATGAAAAATGCTTAAATCAAATGTTACCTAAAACCTCTTCTGAAACTGTGTAATCCTGATGTTGAGAACAGGATCTGCTCTGCCCTCTTGATGTTAGGGACAGGTAGATAATAACCAGTACCAAAGCCAACATTTGCCTCTCAGTAACAGTACCCATTAATGAAAGACACTTTTTCCTTAATATGTGAAAACTAATGGGTAGGAATGAAGGAGGTACTGGAGGATCAGCTCAGAGGAAAGATCCACTTGATCTTCCCCTAACCCATCATTCCCATTAAAGCTGTTCCTGTTAGTGTCGATTGTCTGATGATATCCATCTGTTATCTGAACTGTATCCATGTATCCTTGTGCCTGTCTAGTCTCTGATTTATCTGTTAGCTATCATTATCTAACATGTGCATGCCTGTGCTGTGCCTAAGTGTACATTAGCCTGTGGTAATCTCTGTTCCAGAGCTGTCTTGCAGTAGTTGAGGCTGACTCATGGCTGAAGGTGTGTGTGGAGGACTTTTGCCTGTCTGGGGACTACAATAGGAACTTGAAATGACATGAACAATCTGAGCAATGCTATTCATCAAGTGTGTGTCACACTGGAGTGCTGTATGTTACCTGCTGGAGATGAAGTAGGGAGAGCAGCTAGTGCCAGCTAAGAGTCATGCTGTGTCTTTTCTCTGCCTTTTTTACCATCCCCTGATGTGGCACCAGGTACATGAAGCTGGACTGGTGCAGCCTCCTTCTCGCAGGCCTTCAGCCACACATCTCTCTGCACTTCCCTGTGTGCACACCTTGGCCTGGCATGTTTTCTCATTTTGGCTCAGTCAGTGTGCAGCAGAATCTTGTGCTATAGTAATGTCTTGCCTACCAGGACTGGCCAGAGTTATTCCTTCCTCTCATTCTAGGTGAAAATCTGTTATGGTAAACATTTTAAGGAGAATTTTGTCATTCACATCTGGGTTTAGTGAGAGCCTTCTCTACTCTGGTGTCCTCCCTCCATCCTTTCTTATTTCCCCTTAGAAAAGAACCATAAGGAGAAGAGATCTTTGCAGGTGACCATAACCTGAGAGCCATAACCTTTGTGTTAGAAATCTGGTGTCCTAGATATAGGATGTATATATTGACAATATGTACATACTTGTGAAAACAGAGAGACAATTAGCATATCTGACTCCAACTCAACTCCGTGAACAAGATACTAATTTTATTTATAGCTTTGTATGCATATAGGTGCATATGTAATTCTAGCTCACCACAAATGAAATATAGATATGTGTACAGTATGTTCACCTATGTTCATCTCTCTGGAATCTCTGTGTTGCTCAACAAGACTGACAGCTGACAGTTCTGACAAATTTGACAAGGTGCTTTAGGATAGATTTCACAATATTTAAGACTAACACCCAAACTCTCCATATTTAAAGAAAGATGAAAATGGCAGATAATCAGGATGTAAATAATTTACAAAAAAGAAAACCAGTACTATGTTAATTTGAACTTTCTTCTTTAGGCTAATAAGCTCTGAATTACAAACTCCACAGCTTGAAATTTGTCTTGCCTATTCTAAAAATTAATTGGAACTGAATACAAAAAGCAGACAATCATCACTGGGGGCAAGAGTAGAAAATTATTATTGTTTCTGAAGAAAAGCTGTGGCTAAGAGCTGGCTGCTTTGGAGAACAAGAGCAAGACCTCTTAGCCCAGAGTGGGACTCCACCCTCCATGGACAGTCAGGATCTTTAAATGTCAGGTGGCAACAAAAGTTTTAAGGTTTGTGTTTATATTGACCAGTACATAGGACTGATAACATTATAATTTTTTACAGCAATTGCCCTTGGGTTGCTGTGTGCATCTGAGGTTCATCAGTCCTATACAACTTCAGGGGAGAAAGTAATGTCCCTGCTCTGTAGAAGTTGCAAGCAAATGGAGCTGGGAGCAGACAGGGAAACAAATAATTGATTCCATTTTTCTGCTTCCTGAACTAGCAGATTTGTAAACAGCTGGAGATCCCAATTTTATTTCAAGCTATGCATGAATAGTATATTAATACATATTAAGATCAAAGCCATATTTCTGAAGTTTGGTTTATGAATTAACAATATTCTGAAAATAACAATAAGCTTTGTTTTTAGGCTTAGCTATACTGAGGGTTTGTACCATTTCCTGCCCATGCCTGTCCTTAAATGTAAGTTTGGGTTTTGCTGCTCAAAGGCTGCTCCAAGTTGATTTGCATCTGTGTGGGGTAGCAAGTTGGCCCTACCACTGAGCCAGCAAAACCTACTCCACACTTCCCTGCAGGACAAACAGCAGCTCCTGGGAGAGAGTATTTCAGGCAGATGCCATTAGTCTGTCATAAGTTACACTGGTCTAAAGCAGTGCACATTACATATGATATCTGGGATTTGTTGTTCAGAGACTGTAGGGAGCTCCTAACTCAAACCTCCACTTCCTCACCAAGCACAACTGGAAGAGTGAATGGGCACAGGGATGCACTGGCAAATCTGTTGTGTAAGCACAGGAACAGGGTTCCATGGATGTGACAGCATGAATGATGAACTTGCTGCGTCTGAACTCCTCAGATATGATATCATGTTTAGTAAACTGCTCTCTCCTCCATGTTTGTTCCTTACAGACTAGGATTCTCCTCCTGGCTTCCAGCATGGGTCAGCTTGCCATCAGCATGGCATCAGCAGAGAGAAAAAAGCACAGCTTGGGGAAAGGATCACTGCCAGTCAATGCTAACAAAACTCACTTCAGACCTTTTCTCTGTGCATTATTAAGGTCAATGAGCCAGACTGTAAATAAGTGGCCTAATTTCCAACAGACCTTGCCTGTGCTATTGCATTGGAAGCTGGCAGAGTGTCAGGTGAGACCTGGCAGATGTGACTGAGGCAGTAGAGGCCATCCCGGCCAAATCAGTAGTGCAGCCTCTGCTCAAAGGAGCTTCTCCTGTTATGCCAGAGAAATGTTTGTGTGTGCCCCAGTCATCCCTGCTCACACTTGGCTTCTTAGCTAGATCCCACACTTTGGCTTAAATGAAAATCAAAGGCCCCCCTATGTTAACCTAGGTAGGTTTCTGTTACTCAGCTTCCACATGCAGCTGTGCTGACACAAATGAGAGTGGTGGTCTCTAGGGGAGGGGACGAGCAGTAGGCAGAGTTATAGGCAAGGCAGAGGTGAATTTTGGCACCCGTCATTGCTATAAAGGAAACATTTGTATAACTGGAACAATTAGACTGACTGGAGTAAGCATATGAGCCTTCAGCTGCTTTTGCAATAGGGCAGAGATCTAGGGTGGGGAAAAGGGAGACTGATACAGAAGGGGACATTAATGCCAGCTAAAGCCCCCATGCCTTGTGTCTTGGAGCCCTTCATGTAAGCTGTGCATGCACAGCATCTTTCCTTTCATCAGCCTTGTTTCTTTGCCAGTGAGCACTTAGTGAGAAAATTTTATCCCACAGCCATTTGCCAGGACAATGATCAGCTCTTTGAAAACAAAGGGTCAGATCTGTGAGCAGCACCTAAGAAAGGGTTTGTTCAATGCAGTTGTAAGATATCCTTATATGCTAATTGAAAGAGAAAAAAAAGCAAGGCAAGTTTGGGAATAAAGAGCAGAAAGCAGAGAGCAGCAGGCAGTTGTTTGGAGGAAAGGATGGGCCTTGAGACAATTATTTCTTTCATTTTTTCACTTGTAACTGTTGTGTGGAGTGAGTCCTTGTAGAGGAAAGGGCTGCTACAGCCAGTTGCTCTGGTAATGCTGTGCCGTGGCACGTTGGTTTGTATTCACAGTCTTACTACCTACTGAACACTAGAAACAATAGGAGAAATATATTCTGTATGGCAGTGCTAGTGTATATATCTCTGCAAACAACTACAATGAGCCTAGCTAGGATTTTAAAGTACAGCTATTAATTATAGGCCTTGTGCTCTACATTGATGAATTTCGTTGTAGTAGAAAATACATGCACATTTCTTCTAGGCATTAAAGTATTTTCTCTTTGGTGGTGGTAATTAAAAAACAAGGACAATATGACTGGCAGAATGCAGTGAATTTTTTCTTTTTCTATGAAAACATAATTTATAAATTAAAAGCACTATGTCTCAGCCTGGTCTTATGAACTATGGCATGAACATCATCAATGCAAATGAAAGATAAAAGATGAAAAACAACTTCTTTTCCAGTTAGAATGAGCATCTTGCTAGTATATTCAAATTGCACAGAGAGGAGTCTATAACCCTTCCTCATGCACTGGGACAAGTGGCCAAGGAAATCCTGACTCCTTGAGAACAGCCTCTCCAGGAAGATACCCAGACCATGGGCACTCCGAAGATGAACAGAGGGAACATCCCAGGATGTATTCATCTGGGCAGCTCTTGTCTCCTTCAACATAATCAGACAGATAGGAGGGTGGGTGAAGGGCCTTCTAACAAGTAAGAACAAGTAAATAAGTTCTTAGAAATACGCTTTGACTTTACAATTAGTAACCATCCAAAGGAGCAAACAAGGGGTGCTTTCCACCGTTTCTGTGGATATGGCCAATGTCTGCACCCCACATAACATTTCCTACAATAAACACCTATCCAAAAGTGAGGTGCCTTTTCAGCACTAGTTTAAGGATCTTTTGCCACTAAAAGGAAGATTTTAGCCCTCCTGTCTTCCTCTTTCACCTCTCTTTCTTAGCCTAATACTGATGAGAGGCTGACCTGAGTGAAATTTAAGCCGTGAAGTAAAAGGAAAGATTTCAAAGAGTTCAGGTCTCACCGAGCAGCCTTTTCAAGGGAGCAACCAAGAAAACACAGGGAGTGGAAGGAGTGCAAATCCATGTTTTTCAATGGTAATCTGATCTTAGATTGATTTAAATAAATGGTGAATTAATCCATTCTTAAACAGAGCCCAGTGTCTGAGAGTTGGATTCAGTTAATTACTTTCCATGTTAGCAAGGTGCATAGTCTAAACTGATGAAGTTTAATAGTATTAGAAGGGTTGGGCTAGTTGGGGTTTTTTTTAATGAATATAATTCTTAAAAGAATTTTTGTTAGTTTGTGAATTGACTTTTCAGTGCTGCACTCCCAGTTGCTCCAAAACTAAGTTTAGTGTTGGAAGTCTAAACCTCTGAGTCTACAGCTTGGCATTTTGTTCTCAGTCCCTACAAAAGGAGGTTCAGTTCTCATCTTTTGAGTTGATGGTTTAGGTGTTTCTGCTCTGTTGAAGCCATGAAGAATGGAGCTGTACAATTAATGCTCTTCTGTAGTGATTTTATTTGTTTTGATGACACTATGTATGTTATTCTGCCTTCTGCTTGTCAGTAATTTAACAATCAGGAGGCTAATTAAGAGTTGGGCTGGCCGAGTTATTTTCAATTAAAAGCAAAGCAAGCATGATATTCTGTTTTCAAAACAATGTCCCCAAACTTTAAAAATCTCATTGAAAAAATGGGTTTTCTAAGACCTCTCCCTACTCCCATCATTGCTCTCTTTCCCTGTTCTCTGTCCCTTGTTTTAAGATTTAATTTGTTTTTGTCAGGGACAAAACTGGGGGAGTGAGGGGGAAGTACAGAAAGCTGGGAAATAAAACATCTTTTCAACTCTCCCCACACAAGTACCTGTCTTTCCATCACTGCAGGTTAGAACTAGCTGAAAATGCATTTCTGTGGCCCCAGTATGCCTGTACCGTGTGAGCACCTCTGCCCTCTTCTCGATATTTTTAGCCCTGCTTTTCTTTGGTGTATCTCTGCTCTTCCTCTGCACTAGAGGACAGTGTACCTTCCTCTGCGGTTTGCCTGTTTTCACTGCCCTTTCCTGACCCCAAGCATTTTTTCCTAGAGGCAGTAGGATGAATGTGACTGGTATTCAAGCTCCAGGCATGACAGTACCATAAGTCTCTGATGACACTGGGTATCAGAGGAACTGCTGAGAACGCTGCTCACACTTTTGAGAGGTCTGATGATACAGTAGGTGGCTTGCTTTGTGTCCATATGCCGTATGCTAAGGGGGAGCTGAGCCACAGAGGAGTTCATCTCAGCTCTTGGGCCATTAGAAAAGCCAGGGCCTGGATGGCAGCATGAATTGCCTGGGGCCATCCTCCCACTTGGCATCTCCAGCCTGATGAGGCTTCTGCTGATCCCCTTTGGGTGGAGGGCGCGCTGCCCCAGTGCAGAGGGAAGGAAGCAGCATCTGCTTTTGTGCGCGCTGCTGTAAGGAGCTGCTCGCCCATGGCTGGAACCGCAGCGGTGCCGTGTCCCACTTATCCCGGGACAGAGAAGCCTCGGGAGCTCAGCCGAGCACCGAGTGCTGGGAAACTCGTGCTGAGGGATGGACAAAAGCCAGCAGAGAGGGATTGTGATCTATCTTCTTCCAGAGGGACTGCAGATGGCTCAGTGTGCCTGACTCCCAGGAGCTGGAAGAAGATGGGGTGGTGGGGAGCAACCTTAACCTCGCTGCTTGCTTTTTTTTTTTCTTTTACCTTCCAGAAGTATAGCTGATTTCTGAAGCTTCCAGAGATGTCTCGATTAAACACAGAAATAATGTCAGAGGTCCTACAGCTGCCAGAAGAAAAATGAGATTAAGAGGAAAGTCGTAGTTTTGTTAGCAAAATACATCCCTAAAGCAATGACGTTTGTGTAGTTATTTAGGTGGTTGGAGTGTGCATAGATTTAGAGTACAGAGAGCACAAAGCCATCAGACCTGCCAGGAATTTCCCACAGAGCTGTAGCTCTGCCTTTTTACAGGACAAGAGGCTTCTGGAAGCACTGTTCTGTTTGGGTATTTCATTTGTTTGTTTTTAAATCTGACAGTGAATTCAAAATATGTACTTAGATCAGGAAGTATTCTCTCCAGGACTAAGAACACAGTTGCAAAGAAAATAAATAGGAAACATAATATCTAAGTTTTCATTCATGGTTCCTACAGTGTGGTCCTAGCATCTTTTGGGTGGCTTTTTTTTCCTCGAGAAAATAAAGGTTGAATTTTACTGTGAATAAAAAGAAGGCAGCTCTTCCACAGCAGCTGGATTATTTAGACTGCTTCTTTTAATTTCTGCTGTTGTATGAGCCGACTGGTTTTTTTAGGGTGTTTAATGCAAAGTTTGAGCTAGAAAAAGTGACCTTGTTATGAGAATACCTAGCAGACATTCAGTATGCTGGCAGGACTAGCCTAGTAAAGTTAATGCTTTGAAAATTTAATTTGAAATGGTATTTTGATTTAAAATAATTTATATTTGACGTAAATTGACATTTGAATAACATGGTTAATTCTACCAGCAGAAGTATTAGAAAGCAGTGGTGTTTATATATCATCCTCTTATGGCTTCTAAGGTAGTTATCTGGCACAATGCAAAAAAAAAAAGGAAACAGAAAATAAAAGGAGAAACTGGACATTTGAAACTCAGCTGCAGGATTTCAGACTAAAATTTTTTTTTCCTCCTCTGGATTTAACTAGGTAACTCCCATTGCAGATCTTTTATATTTGTCTGATAAGCCATTGACTGACTTCACTTTGACTGTTATTGTCCAGTACTGAACCGTGGGCTGAATCTTTCAGGGAAAAGTGAAAAAATGCATAAGGATAATCAAGGTACTTGTTTATTCATGTTCAAATTCATCTGGATTTGACCCATTTAAAGAACACATAGACAATAGAAAACTGGGAAAATGCAATAAAGTATCTGAATGCATTTAGAGTTTTGAGATGCAGGTATGAGGCTTCTCTGCTGTTCAAAAAATGTTTCTTAGCACCAGTTTGTTACCTACAGAGGTCTTTTTTCTGTCTGTTTTTCCCTCCTTAATGACTTTTTGGAAAAAAAAAAGTAAGAATCTGTGTTTGAAAGACCCAGCAGGCTCCACCTGCCACACTGGCACAACCTGCTGGAACAGCAGCATTTCAGACCAAGTAATGCTTTTATAGCCAGTACTCAGCAAACTGCTTTTCTGAGCCTGCCCACAACTGCACTCAGGGCAGCAGACAAGGGGTTATGTGAACTTGCCTATGTTGAGCACAAACATGTCATAGTCAGTTTTAATCCTTAAGCCTGCTTTTGTTTTGAAGGTTCTTGTTTGCTGCAGGTATCTAAATTTAGCCATATTTTTGTCAGCTAGAACTTATGTTACAGAAAAGAATGCTAGCAAATCTTAGCAATGTCACACTTCATTAGTCATGCAAGCACTTAAAAGCAAGGTTAGAAACACAAAATTCTGGAGATTTGTGGATGCAGTTGTTTAAAAATGCCACACTGAGCTTTTTAGGATTTACCTTCTGAAAATGGACCAAGTTAGAACATTAAATTCATGAACAATGCAGCTTTCTTAAGTTTGCAAAAGGAGTATTTAAACCCTGAAGAAAAGCTTCACTGGTCGTTTATGCTCTTCTTTCTTTGCAACATTCACAAGTTCCTCGCATTTTCTTCCAGGTTCAAAGGCAGAAAATAGTATTTGCTGACAACCTGCTTTTCTCTGGTAGCGGCTGCTTGGATCCTGCAGATAAGCCCGGGGTTCTCCCAGCATTCCAATCTGAACATCCTTTCCCCTCTCTGCTGCTGCAGTGGGGGCTGGCTCTGCTGCTGCCCTGCCCTTGCCCAGGTGGGCAGGGGGGGACACAAGTCACACCACGCTGAGAGGCAGCAGGTCCCACACACACCACCTCTCTAACAGAGCCAGAGCTGTTATTTCTGTTGGTGAGATCTATTTTTCAAGCAGCTGTATATAAACATTTAACTTGCATCTTCCTGAAGCATTCTCTTGAAAAGAGAGAAACTCCTCTCACAATTATGCTTTTTTTTTTTAGCAGAATTAACAGGAGGTATTAAAACCAGTGTCTTTATTCCCTGGACTTTTTCTAATTTAATACCTTTTTTCCTACCTTTGGCTACCTGAAAATTTGGTAAGAAAAAAGTTATTTCTTAATAAAAACATGCACAGAAAGTTCCAGTTACAAACCAAAAAATCCGAGCTATTTTAACATAATATGGAAATCTCATCCTTCTTGTGATAGTGCCACTCTGCAACAATACTCTTGAGCACCCTGAGTTTTGGCCCAGTTTCCAGGCAACCTTTGTGTCCTGTGATGTTTAGCTTGGGGAAAGAGTGATCACAAGCACCAAAGGGGCAGCCTGTTGGCATGAGATTTGTGACATGGATGCTCAGAACATTCCAACCCTCCTCCTTTCACATGCACAGTGACCTGCCAGCTGCTGTCCTGGGGAGCACTGTTCTGCAAAGGGAGTGGCTGAGCAATGAATGGAAAACTTCTGGGTAAATCTCCATTTACAGAAATAATTCAGAGGAAATTAAGTACATAACCAAGTGCCCTGACTTTGTTTCTTAGTTGTGAATTACACCCAAGCAGTTTGTCCTCACAGCATGTGAAATAGAGTGGTTTTACATCTACTGGGAACTTAAACAGTTCTCAAAAAAAAAAAATTCAGGGCTTCATTACCAGTATTGTCTTCATTAGACTGGCAGTTGCAAAGTTATATGGAAACAGGCTCACAGATTATTCTAAACCAGAAGATATTAGAAACATCTTAGGCCTGAAGACTAGATATCTCCTGTCAGGAAGACTATTTGGTTTGGCTTTTCATTGCAGGGGTTTGGGGATTGTTTTTTCCTTAAAACTTTAATAGCATCTCAGTTTCTGTAGACTCAAAAATATGGATTCTTTCATAAAAGAGCTTTTTTTCATAACACCTAGATAAGTTTATACAAATTGTCCTGTCTCCAAATTTTATCATGCATTACTAATATTACTGAGGACTTCTCTGCTTTTCTCTGGGTAGGATAGATACTTTGTAGTTCTAATCTGTACAAAGAGCTATCTGTGTCAGTGCAGTGCTTTGTCCACAGAATCACATTTTTTATTGCAATAATTCATTTTGGATTATTGTTGAAAAATGAGTGGAAATTTATCCACCTTTTCCCAGCAGAATTGTGTATTCTCAGTGGTAATATGTTTATTCATTTGATTTGAAAAAATATCCAATTCTGAACTCATAATGTTTACCAATATAGAGTCACTCAGGAATTAAAAAGATAAAAGGTTTCAGAAGTAAGGGGTGTCTAGATTTCTGTCTACAGACTGTACACAGAGTACAAAATAAGCCCTATAAATGGTGTAAATACAGAATGATCACCTGGAGATAAAGGACATTTTGAAAGTAGTGTTGTTAAACTGGAATTGTGCCAAAGTCAGAAGTATCAAAAAATAAAATCAAAATTCCACTATTTCAAGTGAGTTTTTTTCCCTTTTCTCAGTTTCCCCCCTTTTTAACAGCAGTTAATTTTACAAGCTATTCTGCTTCCAGGAACAGCAAATGTGAACCATAAACATCAATGAATTGCACTTAACATGGCTCCCAGAACAGATTTCTGAAGGCACCACAATGTGAAGTTGTGGGTAATTGAGGCCTCGAGGCATTATTGTCCCTTGATCTTTACCTGGTTATAGAACCTCATCTTCTGATGCCAAATCCCATTAGGATACCCCAAAATGACAGATGGCTCTGCCTAACTGCCAGTCGGCACAGATGTGATCCTTGGTTTTGGATAAACAATAGGACTCTTTTTCACATGTAGTAACCTAAATTTTCCTGGCCAAAGCGTAGCTGCTCTGTGACAACCATGCAATTTGCTCTGTATCAATTCAGAGTAATGTGTATGAATGTATGTAGAAACATGTCTGTAAAATTTCTGTGAAGCAGAATTACAGATCTGGGCCCTGGAAAGCTGTACTAACATAAGACAAGGTGTGAATTTTAAACCACTCACTTTTCTGATATAAATCCTCCTGCAGAGCTTCTTGACCACTGAGTTCTGCTGTGGTTAAGTTGGAGAGAGTGTGTCTGTGTGGGAGAGAATGGCATGACAGCAGTGACTGAAACACACCAGCACAACATAGGATACATTGCTCTACAGACTGACCCACGGGCTGATCTAAAAATGCATATATATATATTATTCAGATAGCTATTGGCACAGATTTTATTAAACATTGCAATTGTAAATGCATCCTTACAAAAGGACTCAAGTAGACCATTTAACCATCCTATTATACAGTTGATAAACAATAAATATTAATACAAAGAAATAATTTCCATATCTAAGGATATGGTACTTTGCTGTTAAATGTATTCTGCATGATTTTTATTATTGCTATTAGTGACTTCTCTAGTTGAGAAGTAGCAAAACTCTAATGTCTAGAGGAAGCACAGCACAGAGGAAAGGGCATCTTTAGAAGGCAAAAGGGTTCCTACATGTATGAGTACAGGAGTGGTTCATTCTGTTTGTGTATTTTACTATTCATGTAGGATTTGATGGTTACTCTGGATCAGTGTTTATATCCGAGGCTGCTTGCTCATTGGAAGCACAATCCACCACATCTGTGTACCCATATCCATATGCATTCCCAAAATCTCCAGTGAATTTGGCATTCTCAGATTCTCAGTTCTGAGGCTCAGACAGGTCTGTTCAGCTTTCAGAAATGTGAAGCCACCTTAACCCCTCACTCCAGCTTCTCTGTCTCCACCTGAACAATGAGAAATCAAAGAACTCAGACTTTGCTGCTTGCTTTGAAAATTTAGACACCGTGGTACAAAGTCCCAAGAGCATTTCTCAGTCAGCAGTCACTGCACATCTAGTGTTTCTGAAAATCTATTTGAATATTGTTTTAGCAATAACCATAAATCCTTTCAGTCTGCTTCCCCTGGGCTGCAAGCAGCGGGACAGCTCCTCACAAACTGCCGTGTGACATCCTTTTTGTGCAGCTTGGGGACATTTGCTCTGAGCAGCAGAACTTGTTCCAGATTGGTGTGGAAAGCTAAGCTATAAAGGCAGTGACAAAAAGGCCATAGATCTAATCAGGATGCTGGGGAAGCTGAGGAAAAATTTCATTCTGGGAGAACACTGTGAAATGTTTGGGAACTCCTGGAGCCATTACTCAATATGTAATTTTAAGGTTTATACCAATGCACAATGACTAATTCACAAAAGGTTTCCAATCCCACCATAGAATAATTTGAAATACTTGTGTTTGCATTCAGGTGATATAGATGAACTTTTCATTTACTAAGAAAATCAAGTGTGGATTTCCCTCAAATTTGAAAGGTAGGAAAGTAAGACAGCATTTGTAGCTAATGGACAGCCAAAATTGTGTTGGTCAGCTCTACTGAGGAATTGTTTGAACTGAAGCCTGCTCCCATGGGAGGAAAAGAGAAAAATTGAACATAAACCTTGGTCTCTGGGAAAATTATCATATTATAAAACCCCTAGAAAGTCTGTTTCAAAAACTGCTTAAAATTTAGTACTTTGCTGGTAGTGTTTCCATCATTGATGCAAGGAATTCTTGATATCCCCTTTCTGTCTTTCCTAGACATCACAAATATGCTGATTTCATGCACAAGATGAAAGAAATATCCTCTAGAGAGGGTAAGTGAGTACCTGTAAGTGTTGGACTTAAGGTTATCCAGTGCCTGGGCCAGGAGACATCCACACATCCCAGCTCCAGCACAGGATGCTCCTTGCATTAGAGTCTTGGTATCCTCATTGTGTGTCTCTGACCATAAATTCTATCGAGTTTTCTTCTTCAAACACTTCCTGGGTCATCTTGACAAGTTGTTCTGTTTGTAAGAGCAGCTACAATTATTTGTAGCTGAGAATGGAATCTGTACCTCTTGTCAGCATGATGTGAGCCACTCCTTTGTGAAGAACTTGGGTGCCAGGCTCAGCATGCAGAGCTGTGCACATGTCAAGTCCTGGCCCTATGGGGCCATGAGGATGAGGTTTTGTCCACTTAGCAGAGGAAGGACCAGCAGATTTTGGCCATCCAAAGATCTTACATGGATGTACAGAGAGATTAAGAAAATTAATCATAATACCCATTGCAGTTAACACTGGGTTCTGAGACAAGGAATTCCTTAATGCTTGGCTTGCTATAGAGTTGGTGTCGGTGAAGAGAACAGAGGGAAAGTGCTCACAATTTGACCATGGACCTGGCTGCTGTCTAGGGGCTGGGAAGGATGGGGCTGGTGGGGGGAAGCCTTTAGAAAACACAGGTTCTGCCAGGCAAGTGTGTCTCACGAGTCCCTGAAGGGCACCCACATCAGCAGTCATGCAATTAGAGATGCCCTGTGGGAAGGGGACGTGAGCCCAGCACAAACTCCAGCTTTTACTGTAGCAGAAACAACATACAGAATGCCCTTCCTCCTTTGCAGTTCATATCTCTATTGTGAGAAATACCCACTTATTGAAATGGTTGTTATTTACATATTTCCTAATTTTTTAGCAGCTTCTTGCTTTGACATATTCAGCTAAATGAACAGGGAGAAACTTGCATTTGTTTACTTGTTCTTTTAGAGATAAAACACCTCAGCCTTTGAAATACTGTGAGTGATGGGTTTTGAAAGCGAATTTAGAAAATATTCTGAATTAAATATTTATGTTTAAGCTTTTACAAGGCAATCTGAATAAGCCTTTGGGTTCTTTTGCACAGCAGACTTAATTGTGCCTAGCCATATACACAAGTTTGATTCCCGAGCTACAAAAGCTTTCTGTTGTTTTTTGTGGAAAGTTTAAGCCCTCTGTAATCTCTGTGCTAAGGTGTTGAGCTAGGATAAAATTAAGAGGGTTTTGCCCATGAATTACACTCCTAAAGTATTACAGTATAGATGAGTCCAGAGAGTTCAAGTCTGGCTGTAATCCCTGGTATTTCTGAATAGGTTAAATGCACAATATTCTCACTAAGAATCTTGTGCAAGTTGTGGTAGTAACTGTTGCAGGTTCCTTGGTGCTGGGAGGGTGAGTGGAGAGGAGGTAACACAGGTCAGGAGACCGACACAGGGTCGAAGATGCCGTGCTCTGCTGAGGGAGTGCAGCCAGAGAGGAACTGCACGTCCCTCCTGACAACAACAAGTGAGAAATCTGTACTGTTTTGTACTTCCCTACCTGTCCTCAGAGAACAGAAGCATGTGCTAGTTTTCAGGAGCAAGGATAAGAAGTCGAGGAGCAGAGGCTAAAACTGCACATTCTGCTGGTAGCAAGCAAGACTCCACTAGATGTCCTTCATGTTCATGTAAATGACACCAACACATTTCACTGAAAGGGCTGAAAGGTATTTGCAGGAGTTGAGGGAAGACACAGCAATGCATGGATCTATGAGCACCTCAAGGTTCCTTTCTGCATGAAGTGAATTCATCTATGGTAGTGGGTGGCTTGCTCAAAAATGTGACCTATGTCCCTGGAAAATTGATTTACTTGGTTAAAACTAGTCTTTAGATTGCTAAAACCAAAAACTAACCCTTTTAAGAGGCTGGTTACACATTTTAAATGGAAGTTGGGTCTTTCTACATACTTCAGTATATAACATATTATTGCTTGTGTTGATTAAGGCCACAAGAAAACTAGTGTGGTTGCCTGGAGCTTCCCAGACACAATCTGATGGAAAGCTAATGTTCACTAAGGTTGTAGTTAAAGAAGAAATTCAGGTTCACAGTTTAGATGAGGAAGATGGCATCAATGTCACTGAAGTAGATGATTTTTAGAATTATTAATACTCATTAATAACCTCTTCTTTGGGAATAATGAGGTTGGCACATTGTTCAGTCAGCTTGGAATCTCTAGCTATGTTCACAGGCTGGGGAAAGCGTGACCAAATGCAAAGTTGTAGGCAAAGACAAGTCAGGTGGAATTGGTGACATTTATGTACTGAAAACCAAAATATTAGACCTTCCTTATTAATTCTCTAGACAGGCTGTGGAGAAGTTGATGGTACATATGACACCCTGGACAGTGCTAGTGAGGGGGTTGTTGATGATGCCTGGTTTATGGATGTTAGGCCTTAATGCTTGGAGCATCGGTCATGGGGGAGTGGGCAGCTGGAACCAGCAGTGCTCACTGGAGAGCAGATATCTCTAGGAAGACAGAAAACACTGCTCCTGATCTGCTGTTCAGTGCTGGACTAGTGCTTACACCTTCTTTCCACTCAGTTGCATTCTAGGCCTAGAAGGAGAACTGTGCTTGGAAAGGGAAGAGAAGGGCAGGAATGGGAAGGATGGAGAAGTCAGAGGAGAGGAAGTGGGAGTTGCTGAGAAGTTGATTCTTGGACAATGCTTGCTCAGTGTTCTAGTAATTCTGTCAGATGTTTAGTTTCAGAGGTTTGCCAGGCCTTTTACTGCCTAATCTAATTACTGTGTGATCTTAGCAGAAATAGAGGCAGATGTTTTTACAGTTTCTCACTTGGCTATTTTTTGTCTTTTTGGAATGGGGAGGGATGAAGAATTTTAGCAGCCTACACATCTTAGTAATGTGTGCAGACCAAGGCATGTGAAGTGATCTGCCATTGAAGTGCAAGGACAAAATTAGTAACAGTTATACCATGGCAAAAGTGTATGATGAATTATACGTTCTAAGGAAGCACTTTATATACACTGGATTTCGAGCACTTTTGTCCTTTATGCCTGTTGGTATTTTAAAATGATTAATTAATGTGACATGTGAAAAAACTGTCTGTGCTGTCCCTCTGTTATGTTACAGGAACATCTCAACTTATTGGAATGCATGGCAAGTGGCAGAGCTGCTGTGGTAATATTCAACAGAAGAAAGTTGAAAAATAGACATGAGCTTCTGGTTGGTATAAAAAAGACTTGGGGAAGAGAAGGACCTCAGAAAAAAGGCAAATTGAAGAAGATTGAAGGATGGGTATGATAAAACAGGAATTCAAACAGATGTGGCAATTTGTTTTACAACATAACCATAAAATGCCACTTAAAATGCCTGATTTGTATTCTGTGTCAATGTAATAGATGTAAATCTTTCAGGGAGTTACGAAATATACATTTCTGTGGGCAAGTATAAAAAGCTTATGATCGATGGGAGAAACTAGCAGGGATTTTGTGCTGTCAGGACTGCACGACTGAACTTTCTGGGACTGGATAGCTCGAACAAGCCATCCATTTTAGGTCATTCATTCTGCCTCCCTTTTTGACGTTTTATCTCTTGCAGCATTTAAACATCTCTTTCCATCTTGTAAGTCATAGTAACTGGTTAGTGACACGCCTGTTTTTGACACTCATTTGCTCACCACTGAGAGGTCCCATCCATCTCACACAGAGATGCTGAGGCTCTAAATAAGGCCTTCTGCTCACTGATCTGCATTAGGAAGTGTCTCCCTCCCTGTGAATGGGAGTGTTGCTGCAAATGAAACCACTACTTGTCAGGATTAATGGAAGCAAAGAGTAAGATAAATTTCAACTTTAAAAAGACTTGTCTGAAAAGACACAAAGAGATACCAACACATACTAAGATTTCAGATTTTCTGAGCAATGACTCTGTAAAAACAATGTGTGACGCCATCAGTGAGCCTCACAGTGGCTTGCCAAATCCACTTGTGTTTCTGCTTGAAATTAAACTTTCAGATGAATTCCAGACATTTCATGAAAAAGTGATGTTGATGAGGATTGCAGCACTTCCAAAGAATTATTTTCAACCTCCAGTTCTGTAGGGGAGCTTCCTCAATTTAATTTTAATAGGTTTCTCATTTAGGGATTAATAATTTCTCTCCCCTAGGAAGATGGTTCTCTTAATTTTTGGCCCTTTTTCCCTGGAGCATATAATAAGTGGCACAGTCTCACAGTGAAGTTTTTTACCTGTGTTACTTGTTCATTAGGAACAAGAGCCTTACCATACCTGGGACTGGGGCCTGCCCTCTGCAGTCAAGGCAGGAAACTGGTCCAGCATTTGATTCCAAATAAAAATCCTAACTAACTTTTGAGTTGTAAGATTCCCAAATCCTACTTTTTCTAGGAAGTGGAAAGTCATCGTTCTAGGAATAGTTTAGTGCTGCTAAAAAGAAGTTAGCATCTGGAGAAGTATTGGCACAGATTACCTTTTTCTAGGTTCTCCTTGAGTTTTTATCATTACAGTATTTAGCCATACTCTCATCCAGAAATAAGCATGGTCTTCCATCAAGATAAAGAGAGTCTGTTCATCTCTTAGGACCTGTAGCTTTCCTGTTTGCTCATACTACATTCCAACCATTGACTTTTGAAGTCTCACTTAAGATTGCCACTCTGAGACCAAAACTTAGACCTGTTGTGAGAAAGTTGGTTTTTCTTTTTCCTATCCTCTCCCTGCTTCCTGTTTCACCATGACATATTGTGAAAGGCTATCATTCATTCCCAGAGAACTCAGTTTAAAGTGCTGCTGTAAGCTACTCCATCGCTGAGCAGTGCCATGTGTATTTGTTTTCGTTCTGTTCCTGGAGGAATGTCTTTCTTGGATCTGCTTTCTGTATCTGGAGGAGTGTGTATGTGTAAACCACTTTGCTTTGCAGTGGTTGCCCACGAGTACTGCTCAGGCACATGTTCTCCAGCTGCTTTGCCTGGCAGATAATGAAATACAGCAATGAAAAATGAACTGGTAATTTGTCTAGAAATCCAGAGGTGCAGGTATCTACTTCAGCAGAGTTTAAACCCATATGTGGTACATCTGTCTGTAATCACCTCTCATATGCCTCTTGTTTTCTTGCTCCCTAGTCACTCCTTCCACTGATTCAATACTCTCAAAAAGATAGCTCCCTTGCTTTCACATCTTCCTTCTACACTGACTGTTTTTCAAGAAACTGGTGTTTCCACCATTGCTCACAGCACATTTGGTCCTTGGGGCAGATTGTGTGATGTCTCCCAGTGAACTCTTTCATACTGTTGAACTACAATATCAGGATTTTTCTGGTGTCAACTCATTCGCTAAATACTTAAGCTAGGTTATCTGCCAAGACTGGTGTTAGCTGAAGAAGAATACTGCAAAACCTAGAAAATAAGTCAAAAGAGTTATCTTCTGAAAAACAGCACTAAATAAAACCTCATAGAGCTCCTTGTTTATTGCCTCTCATGACTTAGGAGTTTATTGATGTTAAAGGTCAAATAGTCATTCTCCAGATATTTGCAGTGGTTGGGTTTCATTTTTTTACCTATAGATAACACAGTTAAAGGAGTTAATTCTTCAGTGACAATGGAAAGTGGAGTTCTTGTGACTGCAGGCTTAGGATTTGTTTTCACTGAGGTGTTCATAGGTGGCCGTATCTACAGTATTTCAGGATTGCTCTGAAGAATTACGAAGTTGTTTCTTTTAAGAACAACTTCCTTAGAATTTCAATCTGAGTGTAACATATCCTGTTTTACTTGTACGCCTTTTCCAGACACCTTGCTAAAAATCTCCAGATGGAGTTCCACTGTCTAAAGTGGGTATAAGTCTGTTTTGCAATTTCAATGACAAAGAGGAAGACAGAAAGAACATAGAAACAACAGATGAATATTTGTGGCAACACAGCCAGACTCTGGAGCTACAAATACCCTTCCTGGGGTTTTCTGGATGGTGTCAGGCAGGCTGATGTTCTCTGTGTGAACCTGCTCATGCAGTTTAGAAAATCTTTGGCAGATAGCCATTATTTTTGCTGCACATATATGCAACTTCAAGCACAGTGGGCTGCTTGATATGCAAAAATTATGCATAGACCTTGGATTCTACATGTTAAGTAGGAACTAGGGGTTTATCCAGCATTGCAGACACTGATCAAATTGTACAAGTTTTATGAACTGTACTTTCAGCTACAAACAACCTGTGCTTCCTCTGGTTTCCAATTTTGCCTCCTGTCTGAAAAACCCTCTATCAAGATTTAGGTTACTATTGGGTAAAGGAATTGACTACAAAAAATTTCAGAGAATGAATCCGTGAAACTTCCAAACATTACATACCATCCCACACACCTCCCAGACTCTCTTTGTATTTCCAGCTCTCATCCAGCATGCAATGCACAGTGTAGATGATTTCCAGGATGATTTCATCCTGGCCAGCTTGAGATGCCTTAGAATGATCATGAAGCTCCTCCTTCCTTGCCTGACCTACTCCCCGGGTCCTTGGTCCTGATATGACAAGATAATATCTGTGGGTCAGGGTGTCAGAACTCACCCAGAATGTAGCGGACAAGACTGCAGCCCAGCACCATCAGTCAGGTGCAGCACATCTGTACTCTGACAAGAAGTGTGTCAGATTCAGGGAGGTCGGCAGAAATAAGAAATAATAGTGCCCTTATGTGGTATCTTTGTGGCCTCGGTACCATTAAAGGATTTGAGACCAAGAGAGCCAAGTGCTGTGCTTAGAAGCCTTTCCAGACTTCAGCAGAAGAGTAATGCAGGGGTAAAGGGCACTCCCACTCCAATGGATGAGGAAAATCTCTAGCTTTTGGCTAAAGCTGCCTCAGTTCTTTACAGGACCAGCTTCTCTTAGCAGCCCACATGATTACCCATGGTAATATATTTGAGTTGGTATTTGTATATATAGTATGTTTGAGTTGGTATTTGTGTGCTATATTTGAGTTGGTATTTATATGTTAGTGAAGGGTCCATTGAGGGCTGAAAAGACAAGAGAGAGCCCAATAAAAAAGAAAAATCAAGCAGATTGGAGGAAATAAATCAAGAGTAAGTAAGCAGTATATTTTACTTTTGTCCTGTATGTAAATCTCTGGAAAATAAATGCAGCAGCCTGCTCTGTCCTCGTGTCTTACAGTGATGGGAATTAGCCCAAAGCAAACTTAGCAGAGAAATCACATGTTGTTAGTATTTTCATATTTTTACTATTCCTGGAAAGACTGAAGGCTTGGTCAATGTGAAGAAAGAAACAATGATGCATTCTGCTTTTCTCCTGACTAGTTATTCCTCAGCAAACTTAAATATATTGCCCAGGCAATTACAGAGCAGAGACTACTCCAAACAAATGCCTTATTTTAACATTCCAACAATTATTCTAATTCTGATTCTAGTGACATTTAAATATGCTTAATCCTGATTTTTATGCATTTTTTTGCATACCACAAAAAGATGCAAGCAAATGTACTGTAAACTGCAGATTTTATGTCTAACTTTTGAGCCATGTAGTAATTTGTTTTGCTTTCACCACAAAGCATCTTTGGTTTGGTATCACTTTTTCATTAGTTGGTTTCAAAGCATATTCTTAATCTCAAACTGCATTTGCTATAAAAACAAAATTGCTCCTGAGAAGCAGTATTAAACTCTGTTTCTTGCTGTTATGTGCTTTTCATCATCAAGAAACACAATGTTAATCTCAGAGAAATGTTAATCTTTGGGTGTACGCAAACAGCAAATCTTTTTTCTAATTTCATACTTAAAGATAATAGGCTGATTCATACTGCAAGTGGTGAAGTCTGACAGTGAAATAGGTTTAAATTTACACTTAGGCAGGCTAATTGAAGTTTTGTCTTGCTTTAAAGAAAGATTCATAGCTATTTACAAGTAATTGTGCTCACAGAGTAAGTAATTTACGTATATATCTTTTTCCTTGATTAGAGCTTTAGTTTCTTTTCCAAATCTTAAACCAGAAAAATTAGAATCAGAAGGCTAAATGCAGAAATTGTATCAAAATGAACTGTCAGGAATCTATGAACATAAATAGTTTTTTGCAAAAATATGTTATCAAGGAGTTCTCTCAACTATATTTGGCAGTTTTGGAGAAAGAGTGTTGGTGTTTTGTTAAAGAACAGCTCCATGAAAAGGGAGAGTTTGTGGACTCTCAGCCTGGAGTGTTCTTGAAATTAATATAGGAAATTTCAAAGGTGTACTAATGCTGCTGTGGCAATATCCAAAAAACCATTATTTTTTAAAGTGTTTTGGAACACACATCAACTAAAAAGCTGTACATAATCTACAGGAATGCTGGACTGTCACAAAATTATTTATGATGAAAGCAAAGGTTATAAAATATTCATCTTTTTTTTTAAAATTCATATGTGAGGGTAAAATTAAACAAGGGGAGCAGCACACTATTTTCTGTGTCTCCTGCTTACCCTCTTACAGCCTAATAATCCTGGGAAGAGGTGGACTGGAAGCATTCCAGTTACAGTTCTGAGCAGAATTTTATATATTTAAGTCTCAGACCCTCTCAAATTTGTACTTAACCCAATAACTTGGCCTACAAAGCAGGTGCTTCCCCTCAGCCACACAGATTATTAAAGCCAGAATTACTGGCTCATCTTTATGAAGAAGAAGCTGTGTTTTGGAGCAGGAGCTCATGTCTGGATGTGCAGTCCTGTGCTGTCCTCACTTTTCAGAATTTCAGGTCCAGTTAATAGGGATGGCATGAAAAACATTTGATGTGGGGTCACATTCCCAGGTGATACCTAAGGCAGATCTCTTCAGGTACTGAAATATAGTGCAGCTATGGGGTATTTTTAGTCACAGACTGGATTTTTTAAAGTTTATTCAATGGCTAAGCAGCAGCTGCTGTTGCCATTTCAAGCATGATGCCTTGTGCTTTAACTATTGTTCTGCTTTAGCAAAGTGCTCCCTGCTCTAAGAGCTCACCACAGCTCTATGAGAGCTGAGAAGCACCACAAGACACCCCAGAGTTTAGGGGCAGCAGTTCTCTCAGGAAGATGGGCTTCCAGACATATAAATTGACATTGGTACTTCTTATCTGTGACCCTTGAAAAAGTGTCAGTAAAGAGCATGTGAATGTGCTGTAAATCACTTTCAGGCTGGGCTAACTGTGGGCATCAGGACAGGAAAACAAGGGTGAAAAGACACCTAAAGGTGGAAGTTTGGATAAAGCCCACAACTGAATGCTGGACAGTTTCTATCTTCAACTGGCTCCAACATGGGGAAAAAACCCACACACAAACAAGAAGGCAGCTCACTTGGGTTGGTTCCTGGTTGTATCTCACTCCTTTTCTGTGCCATTTTGCCCAGACCCTCAAATATGTTAAAGGAGGCCAAATGGGAAGGGAGGAAAGAGCATGGAGAAGGAGGAGAAAGGGAAAGAACGTTATCCAGTCCCTGTGATTTTGTATACTTGCCAAAACAAAAGGCATATCACCCACTTTCAGGATGAGGATCAGGCTGATGCAATCATTTATTTGAGAGTGTCCTGATTTAGGCCAAATTTGGGAAGAAACTTCTAAATGGGGTTGCTCCAGAAAGCAAATTTAAGCAGATCCTCCCCCAGTTGGTTCAGGAGAAGGACAAGGAAGAAGAAGAGGAGGAGAAGCAGGCCCTAACCCCAATCCTAACCCTAACCTGAAACCTAAACCTCACAGTCACCCTAAGCCTAACTTTAAGCCTAACCCCCTAGCCCACCCCATAATAGGGGTTAGTGAGTTAGGCTTAGGCTTAGGGTAAGGTTTGGGGGTTAGGCTTAGGGTTGTGGTTGGGGGTTAGTGTTAGGGTAAGGGTTTGGGTTTGGGTTAAGTTTACAGGTTGGGTTAAACTTAGGGGTTAGGGTTAGGTATGGGTTAGGGTTGTATTAAGGTTAGAGTTTGTATTAGGATTAGGGTCAGGCATAGGGTTATGGTAAGGTTTAGTCTTAGGGTCAGTTTAGGTTTAGGTCTTCTCCTCCTCCTTCAGTGTTGTATTTAATTCTCCTCATGACATTCCTGAAATCATCTCCCAGACCCCAGCTGTAAACATAGTTACTAAATACATACCTCATAAAAGCACTTCTAAATGCAAATGGCTTTGTTTTCTTTTGTGTGCATAAAGCCATTTGGGCATGCTTATGGGTGTGCATCATATTCAATTTGTCTATGAGTGATAGACTGTCTTCCAGAGGAGAGGACTAAAAAGAAAAGTGGAATTCAAAGCCTCTGATTTTTATTTCAGCAGTAGCCAGGCACATACATCTGTGTGCAGAATCTGGCACTCAGCAAATCTAACTTTTGCCAAACCAACAAGAGTAATTGGTGTAACAAGGCTCTTGTGAAATGAAAACACACATGAACTATGTATTCCACATCTCTAGATGGGAAATTATTTTTAGGGTTAATTTGGGTTATGCAGTTATATTGTGGGTAATTAATACAGAGTCTTTACCATGCAAATGGTCCTTGTAAGGAGCAGAAGCCAGCTGATTCCCCTGGGAAGTCTTAGTAGCTTGGCCATAGTAGGTGCACCACAAGCGTGTGATGACATTTTCCTGCAGCAGACCCCTTGGAATACAATGCCAAGCACAGATCACTCTTGTGATAGGTTGCAGCCATGAAGAGAGAGGAGTTTCAGTGATACACAGATGCTGACTAGATACTGTGGTTTTTTCCTGACTGTCATGCCCATACTGTATGTTGTTTTGTCACCAAGGGATGCACTTAATAGACATTACATAGAGGAAGACATATTGATTTGGGCTGGTTATGTAGCATAGGGATGAAATTGCTTTTTCTAAAATGCTTCTTGGAAGCTAACACAGATGTTTAAGTCCTAGCTGTGCATTCCTAGCAGTAGACCTTGCAATTACAAAATTACTATTTCTGGAGAAGCATTAACTAACTTGCTATTATTCTTTGAAACATTGTGATTTTTATATGCTGCAGATTATTTTCATTTGCTTCCTGGTATTTGTGTCTATAGGGTGTCCTGGGATTGTACATTTTCTCTGTGGATAAAATGGCTTGAATTTACACAGGAAATAGAGCTAAGTGCCCTATGAATCAAAAATTTCAAATACTGCGTGCCTTATGATAAAATCAGAGTTTAATACCCTCTGTTTTGTGTTTGATTGAAATAGCACTGCAGCATGTAGGATACTTTTGAGAATTTTATGGGGAAGGTATAATATTACCAACTTGTCATTCCCTTTAAGACAAAGCTTGGTGAAAAGGGAGAACAGAATTTAACCCTCTCACAAATATAAAAAAATTATTTTTGTATTATAGGTCATCTGTGCATCAGGTTTATGACTTCCTGAAAGTATTAGTGAAGAAAAATTGGGTGATTTTCACATAAAGCTCTTAAGAAAGGAGAAAAACCCTCTGTTTTCCCTTCCTAAGATGAATAAGGACGTTCAATGCCTTCCCTGCCCACAACTCCACAAGACGTGGCAGAAATCTCTGAAATAGGAATTCAAGTAATGCAGTTTTCTATGATTCATGTGGAAACTGACAGCTGTATAGATGAAGCTGGTCCTGCTTTAAAACATCATTTTCTGGCAAGCAGAGAGGATACCTTAGATGAAAATTTAATTGGTTTCTAAACACTGTTTCAACAGACTGGTCAAAAATCTCTCAAAGGAGTTGAGACCAAAAAGTACTGCCAGCCACATACTCTGCTCTTCCATGGGCTTGCTTCCTCCTTGGCACTGGTTTGGCTTGGAATCTCTTTTTAAACTGAACTAGTAGCAAAATGTTTAAAAGGAAAGAATGAAAGGGAAGGAAAAATAGAAAACAGAAGAGAAAAGATAATGTCACCCTTGATTTGAAGACATCTACTTTTGTGAGCTTTACAGCTCATGTTTTTAATTTCAAATTGTCTTGTTACAATGAGCATCTGAGCTCTGGGAGGCTTGTGTAACCTTGGCCCTGTCCCACTAAGCTTTGTGTGTCAGTGCGGGAAGGTGCGTCAATGCACAGGCCACGCACACTTTGATGTCTTTATAGATACCTTTATAGAAGCATAACAAGCACTTTCCTGAAACTACTTCAAAATAATTTCTGAACAAAAATTAAAGACCATCTCTTGAGGTGATAAGAAGAATACCCACTGCTTTGTTGAGCATAAAGCAGCAAAGGAAGCATTACACTGAGGGTACAGGTGCTTTTAAATAATGATAGCGTCTCTGAGAACTGAACTACTGTCTTGGTCCAGTTGCCCCCTGAAAGAGCAAATATTTTTTGCTCTACAGTATCAGATGTGGTCCTTGTCTTATTATTTCTTTAGTAGTGCATGACTCATGTTATCTCTCTGCATCAATATCCCCTAGATAATAGCCATCTGTGCTTTAAAGGCTTTGTAGGTAAACTACAGATATTTAATATTTTCTTTTATAGTCAATCAGTTTTTTCCTTTTTGTGAAGGAGACCATAGTGATCGAGTGATACAGCCTAGCACTGCTTTGTCTGTTACATGATTGTAATGTTTCCATTTATATCACAGTGTCCTCTATACTATTCAGATTCAGAAAAAGGAAAAAAACCCTACTGCAGAGTTAGATTTTCTGTTTGTAGAAATGCATTTGATAGCAGGGGGAGGGTGTGTTTTCATAAAGTTCAATTTTGCAATAAAACCCAATTTCCTTTTCACATCAGAGCCACACTATGACAAAGGAATTGCAGCAGGTGTCTTTCACAGAGGGAACATAATTGTGAAGCTTGCTGGCATCCTGCTTGCTCAGTCTCTCCAGCACTGGCAGCTGGGTGAGGGGCTGCTGTTAGAGGAAAGGCTTTAGCCCAGCTGTGGCTGGATGTGTCCACAGCAAAGGAAGCAGCAACAAAACGTGCAGGTCTCTGGCCTAGGGTCCCTGTCCCATGTCTGTCACTGTGTGCTGTCCCCTATTCTACTGAGCTAGGTGCTGCTGATGAATTCACACTGCCCCAGAGGGCAGCAGCTTGCTCAGGTGGTGGTTTTGGTTTGGCTGTCACTCAGTCTTTGGCACAGGTTGCCTGAGCAGGTGGTGGAGTCCCCATCCTGGAGGTATTTAAAAGATGTGTAAATGTGACATTTAGGAATATGGTTTAGTGGTGAGCTTGGCAGTGCTGGGTTAGTGGCTGGATTAGATGATCTCAAAGGTCTTTTCCAACCAAAACGATTCTCTGATTCTATCCCCATGTGAAAGGCTCTAGGGTCACACTTGCCATGCTCCAGCGTAATTGTGTTACAGAAAAAACCTCCCTGAGGACAGGGAGGGGACTGTCCCTGCCTCTGTGCTGAAGTAGAAGAGGGAAGAAAGGGCACTGCAGTACAACAGGGCTGACCACAGCCAAACCTCTTGTGTTTTCCGTGTGAGTGGCATGCTTCAGACAACCTCTGGTTTGTAACAGGACCCTGCACTTCCTCCTACCACCCAGAGTCCTCAGTTCTGGGCTTGTAAGACGGACAAGAGAGTGAAACAAAAGGTTGGTTCTCTCTCTTCCTCTAACTTTTGCCTCCCAAAGCATTCCTTATCACATTCCTCTTAAGAGGGCATGGCCTGACGCCACAGTGAGATGGGCTGCTGTGATGCTGCAGACTTAGAGCATGTGAAGATCTGGATGACTTTCATCTTTGTAGCCAATGTGCAATTTCAAGAAAAGGGCACCCTGCCATGGATATTGTACCTTTGTCACTAGCACTTAAAACCTGTGTTGAAGCAGAGAAAGCAGAAAAGTTAAAATTAAAAAATTCTCAGTGCAGTAGCCTGCTGGATATCTGCTTGATTTTACCTGTGTTCTGGATCTGAATAAGTAGCAATTTCAATATTTCCCTTCCCAAAATGTCCTTGTTCTAGTGAAAAGCTTTCAGGTCCTCACTCCAGGGAGCTGATTTGTTACAATGACCTCAGATGGGCTGTCCCAGCCAGCCAGGGAGTGCTCATTTCTCCAGCCATGTTAGTACAAGTCCGAAATCTGAATGACTTAATTTCATGTTTTTATTTCCAGCTCATAAAGTGAAATGTTGAGGCTGCTATGCCTAGTGCCATGTCTTTAGCAGCCCTTTTGCTGGTAACATCTACTTAGCCCAGAAAGAAGGAATTACCACCAGTGTTTTGAAATCACCTGAAGACAAGGTATCCTGCTGAGCACTGCATAATAGCAGAGAGCAGCTCCTGGATGCTCCCTGATACTGTTTTCCCCAGTTTAGTAACCTCTGATTGTTGCTGTCAGTTGTACAAGGCTTATAAATCCTGGTTTCTATCTTCAGCTGTGAGTGTGTATCTCATGTTACTGTCTGTGTGCTGGTAATCACTCATGTTGGCAGAGACTTTCCCTTGTTCTCCCAGGTCAGAGACACTCAAGTCATTACATTAGTATGAATAGTTTAAGAATGGCCGACAGCCAAAGCAGAAAACATCATTTGCTTTCTTTAAATTAACTGCTCACCTTCCTACAACTTCAATAATCTCTGCTTACCTCTCTTATATGTTATGCCATAAATTTGTGCTGTCTATGAGCTTTAAACTCCTGCATGTTTCACAGTTCCTCAGATTGCATCCTTGGCAACAATTCTGACTTGCAGCCTGTCATTATTTGTGTTGTCCAAGTATCTGAGATCAGGTGCAGTGTGTTGAGAAGTTGATAGAGCTGACAGTTCTAAAACCACTCCTACCATAGACACTTTTTAGTAAGTCAGAAAGAAAAACTCTCCTTTAAAAAAAATGGTCTTCAATTAGTCTTCAATAATATGAATATTGATAGGTTTTAGCAAGGTCTCAATTTTTGCAGGTTGTTTGTAACCCAGCCTTACACTGAAAGTGTTACTGAATCATATGGGAAGTTTTCTTCTGTTGTGTTCCTCTCATTCAGGGCATTTTTCCTTTTTTTTTTTTTTTAAATCAGATCTTTGTATAAATGACACTTCACAAAAAGAATTTGTTCTAAGCCCTTACTTCAGGTTAACTCGACACTTTTCCATGTCAAGTGTCCTAGTTTTAAAAACTGTGAACTCCTTAAAGCAATTTAGCACCATTGGACCAGTGACAGATTTAACTCTGGACAAATCCATGCTGAATTTGTTAATCTGTCAGATAGACTTTTCAATATACAGCCTGCTCATTTCTTGCAAATAAACACAGCTGGTGCAGCAGTATTTACTCCCAGTTTATGCATCAGGCTTTGCCTTCTTATTTGCGTGTCCATATCCTCAATCTTCTGAATATTTTTTGAATGAATTTTTCTGTGTTTAATTTGTGGTTAGCAACGTTCCAGCTCCTAGGAGACTGCTGGTTCTAGATCAGGGATCCAGAGTTTTATAGGGACTATAAAACCCAGAGCAACCTCTGGTCTCAGATACAAATTACACGAGGAGTGCTCAAATTGAAAGATACAGATTTACATTCAGAGGTGCATCAGGGAGGTTTGTTGACCATAAGGCATCAGTGTATTCATTACACCATTGAAGTTGATCTAGTGACATAAGAATTTACAGAAAATGTATTTTTTGCAGCCAGCACAGGAACTTGCTGTGACATTTGAGATCTTATTAACCATTTTCTTTCCCATCATTTACATTAGAATAGAGGGCTTTTTAAGTATTGGGTTGTTGCAGTAGTGGGCTAGTTTGGACTCCAACCATTGGTTTAAATTCATGCTGCTTTGCCAACAACTTCAAGGGGAGCTAGGGGTTGTTTGTAGTGCAAGACACAAATTCTGACAAATAAATCCAATATTAACAGTTTGTCTCCTCCCACCAAGTACTTCAAAGCAATTGGATGTTCTGAGACAAGTATTGAATTGTTATCAAAATCTAAGTTCAGACTTTGACATATTCTATAGGGAGTTTATTTCTTTAGCCAGAAATACGGCATTGAGGATTCCACTCAGTAAGTTCCCACTCAAGTTATAGATTTTCTGTCAGAAAAAATAAAATCATGCTTGTATACAGCTACATTTAAAACATATGGCTCTTCTTTGGCATCTGTTCTTTTTTCTATTTAAAGACTTGGAAGTGTATAATAAAAGGGACTATGTTCTGTGGCTATAGTTTTTGTTAGGGATTTTACGCTGATATCACTATAGCTGTTCTTTAAGAGCTGTAAAAATAGTTCTTTCCTCTTTGGTCTCTGGATCATAGCTTCTTCACAGGAGCTGTATCACCTGAATTAAAATGTGTTCGACTAAACTGATAAAAGACTAGACCTCAAAAAGGTATTAAAGTTTGTTGTAGAAATGTAGCATAATTAAGGTGAAAGTTTGCATAGCCACAATCACAACTGGAGGCTTCTTTTGTACTTCTGAGCTTTCTAATTTGAAAATAAGAAGTGATACAGTTGTAGTAGAGTAAAATATATATAGTGTCTTCAATACCTATCTAGACTAAATTTGGAGAGCAAAAAAGGTGTCTGAAATTTGCATGTAACTTTTCTTTCTTTGCTTCTCTGTAAAGTGTATCTGCTTTAAAATAAATTTGTTTTCCATTTTGATGTCATTTTTACTTTTCATGTTCCAGCTTCTGAGTTCTCAGATTGAGTGTTACAGCATTATGGGCACAAATGTGGGAACAATCTTGATTGTTTGGCAGTACCTTCACACTCACTGATCAAACACCAAGTGCCATCTGATTACTTTGACAAATCACAGCAAAGAATACAGTTTATGGTTGGATTATCAGGATCCACAGAGAAAACTATTTACTAACATATTCATTTCCTTCAAACATTAATACATTTGAGGAAATAATGGTCTTCACATTGATAAGCTTCGAACCAAAGCAGGCTGAATTTAGTGAGTAAATGAGTAAATGAGTAAAAATCCTGAATTATTTGTTCAGCTCTGAAAACAATGATGAATCTTTTAAAGGTAGCAGTGAATTTTTTTATTAATAGAGCACCTTGAGAGCATCTGGTTTGAATCCATCTGTATATTCAGACTGGTTGGACTCTTTTTGCACTAGCAGGCTAATGAGAGAAATAAAACTCCTACTGCAAAGACAAAAATCCTCCCATTGAAGTTGTTGGGAGTCTGACCACTGATAAATAAAAAGAACAATCTCCTACAGGTCCCTGCATGATCTTAACAGTCTGAGTAGAGTGCTGGCTAATGGTTGAGACCCAATGACTACAGTTATATTATTTTTTCAAATTTTTTTTTTACTCAGCCTTTATAATATTATCTTCTTATTTCTTGCAGCCTCTATTTCATACACATTCTCAAATCCCTTGTATAGTTACACAGTCTCAAATCCCTTGTATAGTTCCTCAGTTGTTTATTACAGCTGATTCAAGGAAGGTTTACATTAAATGACAATATGTATATCTGTCTATCTTAATTTCACATTTGAAGGTAGTAAATAGTGGTAGGGCTTTCTTATGACAACACAGTTTTGGCCCTCAGGTTCTTAAATCAGCGATGTCACTTTATGGCTTCTAATTTATGTGTTTTGGGTGTTTCAACCTGACATATTCTGAGCATAAGACATACATGAGTGCTCAATCTAAAAATGTAGATTCATTTCTGTGACTTTGAGAAAAAAATTACCATATAATAAATTCTTGGTAATCTGTCTTTCCTAGGGCACCTACAGTTTTTACTGCCTGCTCATATCGACTTCCTCCTTTTGGCCAACTGGAGTAGTCAGTTCCTTGAAACAGCAGAGATTTTCATTATATTAATGATTAAAGATTTTGAGATGGGTAGAGACTTGGGAAACAAACATATCAAAGGCCTTTTCTTTGCAAATGCTCTTTGATTTTTCACTGTTTGTTCCTACAAAACCTTCTTCACTTGCTGCTCTTTGTGGTTGCACTGACTTTCAGAAGCTCTCTCACTTACTATTCCACAGGGAAAATTTTTTTTTCTCTATTTTCGGAAGCTACTCAAGATGTTACTTTTTTCCTTTTGCTGAACAACTTCTTTAAGAGATGTTAGAGGGGCATTTAGTGGGATGCAGATTAAGACCTTCACCACTCCCACTACTTTTTGCTTTGTAAGATAAAAGATAATAGCACAGCTGAAGGAGAAGGATGGAAAAGGAGCATCGTGGTGGGAATTGCTCCATATTACTTTCCAGGGAAAAGTCACATGTGTACGGAAGCTATTTAATGACAGCGCCAGGGAAAGGGTAAAACAGAAGAGTTTCAAAGGTCCAGGAAAGTCTGAGGCCCAGAGAAAGCCCAGGCAAGAGCTGGAGGTGAGATTTATTTAGTCTGCTTTTTAGTTTAGCCTTGTAAGGGTAGAATTTGTCTTTGGACAAAAGACCACAATTACAGGAGCTTCTCTGAGACAGTGGAGGAAAAGTGAAGTAGGGTAGAAAGATACAAGAAATTGGTTTTAACAGGTCCATTTTGGGCATGCAGAGACCTTGACAGAATATTTCTTAAATGTTAAGTGTGAAAATTTGTTGATAAAAACTCTCCATGCCCAGCTTTGTCATGCTGACTGTGGCTCTAGCAGGTGTTTTATATCATTTATCACCCTAGCTTTTAGTCAGAATGTCATTTAATCATTTAGTTAAAATGAAAACTCCTGAACACTTAACCCCACAGAGCAGAGAACTATTCCTATGATTTTGCTGACATTTGAAGAATAATGGGTTCAGTTATGTTTGAATAAACATGAAACTGTTATTCTCTCAAATGACTTTACTCACAGTGAATATAATAAATCTGGTTTGCTCTTTTTATATATTGTAGATCCCAATTCAGATATTGAACTTATAATTCTCTCACAGCTCATCTTTATGTGAGGATGCTGGTGGGCTAGTTTTACTAGGAAGAATATTTACAGAAAGGGAATTTTTGATTCATATAGATGCACATGTGGGAACCAACTGTTGTATTTCCATGAGGAGTTGCACCAAATGCACTAAGAAGCTATTGTGTCGTGAAAGAAAAAAACTATGATTTACCTGAGCACTGTAAATCAACATAAATTTATTGAGCAGGGAAATTCTCTTATTTATGCTTCCTAATTAATTTTCTTTTTATTCTATAATAATAGTAACAAATTTGACTTTAAAATAAAGAGACTGGTTATTTTTTTCACAGGGGGCCAATTTCATCACATCATTTGCTTAGCTCCAACTTCTTTGTTTAGACAGATACCATATAGACTTATTTCTCAGGAAAAAAAGAGATTTCTCAAGCAAAAAGAATACAATTACAAAAGGGCATTTCTTTTGTCTCTTTTTTTCTGGAGGGAAACTGTTCTCACCTTGAATAAAATCATCAAATCTGATCTCAAGTTAGTGTTCTTTTCTCTCAGTGATTTTCCTCTGTGACTCTCTGTGTGTTTGACAAAGCCAAGCTGCCTGTGCCAACACCTGACTTGAGAGCCTGTGTGTCCCTTGCTAGGGCTGTGCCTGGGCTGGTGGGGTCTGTTCCTGAGGGCCAATTCCCCTGAGTCACTCAGCTTCCTGCTGCTTCTGATCCCAAATAGACAGAATTAGAAACAGTTTTGCTATTTCTCATTTTAAAAATTTTGATTGCAGTTTGACAAAAAGAAAGTCATTAGCCTCACTTGCTCACATTTCTGTATCACATAGCTTGCATCAAATTTCCTGGGGAGCTCTTTGCTTTACTCTAGGGTTTAACACTAGATGTTCTAAATGCAACTTTTTTCTCTGCTCTCAAGTGCTTGCTAAACATTTCCTTTGTTGCATGTGAAAGAAACACATGACATTTGTCACTCCAAAACCTGATATGTCTGTCTTTTTCTTCTAAAGCTTCAGATAGATGTTAGTTAAGGGACTGTTGGAAGGAGGCTTCTGCTTCTTAAAGGAGAAACACTGGAGTTAAGTGGAGCTAAAGGCTTCTGTTGGAATTCAGTGTGTATGCTCCTTCCCCGGCTAAAGTCAGGGCTGGGAGTGAAGCCTTGCTTCATTGGGGCTGCAATCCTTACAAAAGCCCTTTACATAAGCAAAATCTGTCTCAAAGCAGGGGAAGCTGAAGTGACACTTTCTCTGACATTAACTGGCAACCCCTTCAGATTACACTGGGTCTGTATCTTATTTTAGTTACCCTTGTGCTCTGAAGTGTTTCGAGGAGTATTTTTGGACCTTTTTGGAAATCGTGGGGAGTTTGGCACAAAGGCACTGTATTTTATCATGTTCAAACACCTGGTGAAAGAAGGCCTCCAAAGCAGTTTTGGAAAATGTGAGTGAAGAGCGGATACATTGACCCCCAGGTTACGGTGGGGAGAAATGCCTGTTGTAACATACTTTAAAAAAAACCTTTTTGCCTACATGATTAGTACTTTTTGCAAAAATAATGTAGACTTGAATAATCTGTAGGCTTTTGTGTGTCAAACTGCAAGCTTTAATAGCCTATTGAAAAGCCCTAGAAGTCCTTAATTCATTAAGGTGCAGATTCCCTTCTGTATAGGTACATTGAATCCTGACCTGTATGTTGAGTACACAAAGGAAGTTATGGAGGGCAAAGGAAAGTTCCCAGGTGAATTCTTGCGCTGGAACCTGCGGAACACTGACCATCATTCTTTGGGTTTGTCCACAGAAGGAATAGTTGACTACAGGAGACATGCTGTGCTGACAGGGAGTGGGCTACAAGGGGCATCAAAGCATCTTTCTATTGAGCAGATGGAAAGAAAGGCTCTGACATGCTTTACAGATTATTTTTCCTAATCTTTTTACAATGAAGTAGTAAAGAAATCATCTATATTAAAAGAAGATATGGAAAAGACTTGAAAATGCTGGTATTTTATAACAGGAGAAAGGGAGCCCTTCAAGTAGTTTTCATGATGAAAACAAATTTCTAGGGCACCCAAACCTGGTTATTAAATGGCATGATAGAACCAACGTGGCACTTGTTTTGGTTCTATCTGTGGAACAATCAAATATGTCAGTATATTTGTTGTATATCTCCCTGAGCAGCAGATAAATCAGATTGGCACTGACTTATTTAGTAAAACATCAGCAGGGAAAGCAGCAGGCAGGAAACCAAAGCCTGTGAGATGTTGGGGGTTGCCCTGCAACTCCTCATGCATTGATCACTGTCTACCTTGGACAAACATAGACACTTAAGCATGGCAGCCTCCTCTAATTAAATCCGTTCCTTCTCCCCTACACACACAAAATCTGCAACTGCCAACAGGGCTACGGAAACAGGAGTTGTGAATTACTCACTGCAGTGGATTTGCATAATTTGGATTTTCCATTCCTTTTCAATATCTGAGTTCCATTATCTGAGCTGACTTGGGGTTGAATGCCTGAAGCATTTCATGTACCCTAGAGCAACGTCAGGGCCGTAGTTGTGATCCTTAGGGAAATATTCTCTGCAGAAGGATCACAAGTTTCTCTGCAGACCAAGGACACGTTTGTGACTTGCCACAGGACAAAGGGGAGAGGTATGGGATAAAAATCTGATGAACTCAGGGTTGTATGATTCATTTGTGCACTTCCCAGTGGTTGAAACAGCCCATGAACCAACCTAAACAGGGCTCCTGCTGCAGAGCAGGGAAGGGCCAAGAGACTTTCTGTTTCTCTTCAATGTTGCCAATGAGGTTTCTGCCCCTCTAACTCTGCTTTCTCAGTTCTCCTAGGGAATTCTCATAGATAGGTATTTCCTTGTATCAATCAGAGGGAGAAAAAGCAAGCAGTCTCTAAAGGAAAATATGTAAGAAAAAAATTACAGGCATCACAACAGCTTTGCAAACAGAATGGCATAAAGCCTACCAAGCTGTCATGTCAGCACCTCCCCAGAGGAAATAATGAGAAAAAATTCAAGATGGAACATTTTTACATCTGAAAAGGAAGTGTGGGATAGAAATCAGAACCATTTTTTAAAGAATGTGTATTCCAGGAAACTTGCAATATAAGTTCCAATAAAGCTCAAATAAAGCCCCAGTGAAACTGATTCTCTGTTTTACTTAATAAAACGTGGTAAGTGAACCTTGAGCTAAGGCAGCAGTTAAGTGATGCAGCATAACTGTGGATCAGGCAGCCCAGAGGGATGTCATGCAGCTCTGAGGGGAGGGGAAAGTTGGTGAAGAAATGGTTAGAGTTTTGCTTTGTTTTTTTTTTAGACAAGCTGCATGGATGTGCCTTTGTAGAGAGAGGAAAGAGATAGAGAGAAGATGGCTCCTTGGGCTGGGTACACGCAGAGGGATTGCTTCCTGGTGCTCTGAGTGCGCTGTGACACAGGACTGGGAGGCTGGCAAATGGGTACGGAGCACTTAGAGTTGTGTATTTCTCCCACAACCTTACATCATGTTCTCTAAATTTATTACTCATTCATATCTATCTGAAGTTTCCCAAATGAGGCATCTTTTGTAGGAGAAAGGAGATAATCTTTAGGTTCCCCCAATGCAGGGGGACCTCATGGTGTCCCTGCAATGTGGGAATGTGTAGGCAGATTTGGAAGGAGCAGAAAACTTCTGTTCCCTGTGAGATACTTCTTCCCAGCCCTGCAGCACCTCTGCAACTCTTGGGTACACAGCCCAGAAGCCACTTAACTGTGCTGAGAATTTCCAGGACAGAGGAAAAGCTGCAGCACAGCACGGCTGTGCCCTGCTTTGTCACCTGGTTTGAGAAGAAATAATATTCCTCTTCCCCCATCCCATGGTAACAAAGCGGCTTCAGCTGTGCAATTCTATGAGGAAACATGTAGCAAGCATATCCTCAGAAAGTTACACAAATGAGGTAAATTAACAAAAGAACTAGATCATATATTATACTGGCCCAATTAATTTTACTGAAGATTCAGGGATGTGAACCCCTATGAGGTTACATCAGCAGCATGCATTTGTGAGTAGATAATAAATTTGTGCAGATTAGCAACTGGGGACAAAATTGGTTTTTAATATTTCTGCTGCAAAATAGACTTTCTTCAGTTATGTCATGTGGTTCTTATGCTTGTTCCTACTTCTAACAAAAATTACTGTAACATCTTTGTTCAAAACCTTCAAGAGTCAATGTGCTTACAGTGCTGGAGAAAAACCTAAATGCTGCCTAAAATGTTAAAGGGTAACAGCAACATGCACACTTAAATGTTAAAACCTTGTTTAAAAATTAGTTTCAAGAAACCTCTGGCAAGGGAAACTAGTATTAGAAGGGCTGTTTCCAAACTGATCCAGTGAACCAGTTTCTATAGGAATGGGGATGATTTCTGCTACAATCTGAGAGTCCTGAGGAAAGGGGTACTTGCTACTTTCATACATTAGGAAAAACAATCATGATCTAGATTTCCAGATGCTGACTTAGTAGTGTGTTATTTGAAACTGAAAGATGGCCCTTTTTTCATTCAGGCACAGTATAGGGAATCTCATTGTGTGCTTTTGTGGATGTGTGGGAATCAGAGTGGAGGCTGTCAGGGATGTCCTCTTCTGTGCACACGTGAAAGACACAAAAGCTGTTTCCATATTCCTAGGTACATCATTTCAGATTTGGACAAAAATTTACATCAGTAAACATGAGTTTCAAACTCCACTGTTAGTGGCAGCATTATTTTTCTTTATATACAGTATTTTCTTCATTTATTATAATAACTTTATCTAATGGCAGTACACTAAAGTGTCCAACTTAGAACTCAAGACAGTTACAGTTTCCCTCAGCTACAGACTGTCAAACATGGGGATAAATCTGTGACTAGTGTCATTGTTAATAAAATACAGATCTCCATTTTCTTGATTTTTATTTTAGCTTTATAATTAAGAAGAAATAGTCTGTTTAAATAAACTAATTTATACTCTGTGATGAATAGTGAATTATTCCACTACTGGTTTTTTTAATTGCAGAAAAACTCAAAGGCTCTAGATTATTTTACAAAGGAAACAACCAGAAAAAAAATAAAAAAGGGGCATTTTTCATAAGAAAGACAACCATTATTCAACTTCTTCCATTTTTGTTGGCTTAGTAATATTTGCCTGGATCAGTTCTTCTGGGAGGATGTGTGAGAGCAGGGTAGGAAGCAAGTGAGAGATGTGGAAATGCAGAAGCTTAGGCAAGTATGGCAGTGAGAGCATGCAAAGCTCTAGGTCAATGGCTGGCAGATGGCTTACGAGCTGAGGAGGCTGCTGGCAGATGGTATGAAAGTGTGGACAAGACAAAGATTTTGGCTACAGAAAGGGAGCTTTGGAAAGACACTAGAAGTTTATCTTTCCTGATAAGAATGTCCAATTTGGATGCACATCACATCTTGGTTTTTCTTGGGTTTTGTTTCTTCTTTTCATTCACCACAGTAAAGGTAGAGAGGCTTTGCTGCTTTAGGGAAGAAAAAGTGACTGAAACAGAGATTGTGAGGTCTGTTATTTGGTCTAGTTCCCAAATTCTGACCATTCAATAACAACAAAACCCCCTTACTATGTGTAATTGGCACGTAATTATTTGTGATTACTAGTCTGATTCCTTTGCTGCTCTCACTGTTACTGAACTAATTATGCCTCTTATGCAACATTAGCAAATTAAATCATTCCAATTATCCACATTTATATCCTTGTGCTTTCTCTACTGCAACAGTTCCTTCTCATCACCCTGTGTGATGGTGCCTGTCACACTTTCATTTGCAACCTACTTTCTTTGTAGGCAATTAGTGAATGCTGAGGCTGAGTCGGCTGCAAGCCCCTTCCTAAGCCAAGCAAGTGCCTAAAGCTGCTGCCCATGCTCCTGGGGCTGGGGAAAGTGAAGAACTGTGGTGGCTGGGGTACACAGCTGTGTGTGTACCCCTAAGTTCAGACGTCTCAAAGGCAGAAAGCTTGTAACTCTCGAGGGATTTAGAGAAAAGAGAATTCCTTCAAATGAAGTAAGAACTGGCTTAAAACGTCACTTTACACACACTCCCTTTGCTACTCAGTTTGGAGTTTGTTCAGTTTACGATGCCAAAATGCAGTGGGCAGTGAACTCTTAAACAAGCTGAAAATATGGTAGGAAAATGCATGGTGTGCTATATAGCATTTCTCAATGAAATAAATCTCTTCATGAGGTTGAGCAATGAAACTCTGAGCTGGTTTGGCAGCAGTGAGAACAAGAGATTTTAGGAATAAGTCATACTGTCATTCTGGGCCTGAGAGGACACCAGCACCGGTGGCACTCTGTGAGGTAAGTGGTGGTTCTCCATTAGGTGCCTGACAGCCTTTGATTGTCCTGTCCCCAGCCTCACCTGGGGTCTCCCCACCTTCTGCCCTCGGCCGTGAGAAGGCACTGGGGGTCGGCCTGGGGCCCTCATGCCTGCCGGGAGCTCTTCCCGAGCTGTGCCTTTCATTAATTTAGCCACAGCTGTAGCTCTGCCCAGGCATTGCTGCTGCTGCTCTGCATGCTTCAGGGAGCAGCTGGCCCTCACCTTCCTCTGGCATGTGCAAGAATGAGGCTTAGAGCCTCTGCTATCTGGGTCTCAGATTCTGTGGAGCTGCACTGACTTTGTGAGAGTGACGGCGGTAAGTAGCTCCGGGTTGAAATGGCTGCTCTCAGCCCTCAGCTCCTCAGCACCGGGAGCTGCCACCCTCAGGGCAGGCCAGGGCTGCACTCCCTTCCGAGGCTCTCTAACCATTCTCGCTCCTACTAGAGGTGTTGCTGTAGCCGTGATGTAGATGTACCACTTCATGCCTTGTAAAATACCAGCAGTACTGTTTTCATGGGATTTGGACTGCATTGCATACTCAGAATATTTGCCTTCTGCTATAGTACCGTGTGGAGAATCACGCTCTGAAAAGGAGGAAATCATGCTCTACCACAAAGGAGACAGAAGTTCTGCAACTTGATTTGGATAAAGGGAGAGAGCCCCCCAGGCTGCATCCTCATGGGGTCTCAAGTTTTTGGAGGCCTCAGGCTCTGCAAACCGTGGACTCCTGGCCACTTGTTGCCCTCCTCTTTTCCCAGCTGGCTGAGGTACCAGGAAGGTACCAACTTCCCAAGCCCCCTACCACATATCCCCTCTTGAACATGTATGGTCATTTTCCCCTTTCAGAAGCTCAAACTGTCTGGTTTCTGCAACAAACTTGTGTGGCTTGATTTTCGTGCAGACCCTGCTGGTCGTTCTTCAGCAACCAGTTGGTTTTTCAGGCTGACTTGTTAGTGAGGACATTTACACCCATTTTTCACATCAATCTAATGGAATGTTACCATTCAAACCAGAAACTGTAAATGCATTCCCATTCTGCTGCCCAACAAATGCCTGTTGGGACTGAGCAAGGAGCTTCTGTTCCTCTGTGGGAACAGTGACCCACAGCTGCCAGCCCTGGCTTCTTCCCTAACCTGGCTGAGGCTGTGCAGTGCAGCTCGGGGTTTGAGGACCACAGTGGAGTGAAAAGGTAATTATGGTATCTCTGGGTGTAACTTCTGTGTTTCAGTTCAGAATTTAATGTGCTGTATCAGAAATACTGTCTGGTTACAAAATATTTAAGTGCAGAACAGCTCTTCTCTATTGCAGAGGATTTGCTGTTACCTGATTAGGCTTCTGAATTGCCAGGTGAACAGTTGATTTGAATATCTTATTATAATTTTATTTCCTGCTGTAACAAAATCTCCCTTTGTTACTGTAATAATTATTTCTGCTGATTTTCAGACACATCAGCTTTAAATGACAAGCCAAAAAAATGTGTATTTTTAGCATTTATCCTTAGAAAAGGAGCATGATACGCTCTCCTTAGGAAGGCCTAAGTAGAAACATGAGGAGATAGAAGCATAAAATAACTTTTCAACAGAAATCGAGTGAGGCCTAGGAAGGAAGCTGGTTTCCTTTGCATAGGCCTTTTAGAACTTAGAAGAGGCTACAGAGCAAGTGTCTGTCCAAGCTTGAGCATTAAAAAGTGAAGTAGGATTGTTAAATTAAGCTAGAAACTGTTGTAAAATAATTGTTAAGCATGTGCTGTTAGTTTGTTATTGGTTTGTTATTTGTACTGTTATTATATTGTAAAAGGATTTAAAAGGGTAGCTATAAGAAATTCTGTACTACACATAAGAAAATCACCACCCTCCAGCCAAACCAGATAGAATAAGTATAACAGAAGTGTATTACCAGCCCCCAGTGAAACAAGCCAGCCTAAACAAAAGGACCAATTGAGCACCTTAACCTTTCATGCAAATGAAAGGATCCAAACTAGAAACCAATCCAGAAGGACGGAAAACAGGATAAAAGAGGCATCTGAACCAAAGAAAGCATGCCATGACACTCCACCTGGAGCACCAAGGACAAGACATTGCTGCTTGAGAGGACCCAAGCGCTGCTGCTGCAGCTCCTCGATGGGAACGCTCCTGCCTGGCCCCTGGGCCCCCATGCTTTAGGCCTTTTCTTTTTACAATAAATGCTGAAATCACTCAGTACAGGGAGTCTGGTCCTGTTTTTAACAGGATGATGGCAAGCAAAGAATACCCTCTGCCCCTTCCAGACTTTCCTGAATTACTTTTTTCCATGTGCAGAGCTGAGAGCAGGTAAAAAGGGTTGGTAACTAGGCAGACAGGGGAGTTGTTCCCTTTCTTAATAGGTAAGAATCTTGCTTTATAGGAGGGCTAGGAGCAGATATTTAACTTGTTTTGTTTGTCTTTATGATATTTCCTGCTCTGCACCCTTCAGGGATCAGCTGGCCCTCACCATCCTCTGGCATGTAGAAGAATGTGGCTTGGAGCCTCTGCTATCTGGATCTCAGCTTCTGCAGGGCTGCATTGACTTTGTGAGAGTGATGGTGGTAAGTAGCTGACCTAATCTGGACTTCTTAGGACAGTGGTTGACAGAATATCCAGTGCTGCTGAGCTGTCATGGCAGGACTATATTGTAGAAAACCCCTAAATTCAGCAAAACTGTCTTTAGGAAAACCTGGCCATGTACTGTATTAGCACACGCTCTAAGTCCATGGTGTTTGTCACTGCAGTGCAGATCAGCCCTGTTCTGCAGAGCAACAAATTCACATGAATGGCTCAAACCACACCTGCCTGTGTGGCAGTACCAGTGAAGAGCTCTTTATGTTTGTGACGACAGGTGAAATTTAGGATGGGTGACCAATCTCACATGGATCTCTTCCAGATTCTCACATAACTTCATGTATGAATCTTCTGGGTAATGAACAAGTGAAGAATTTTCACCAGGCAAGTTAATTAGCCCTGCCAGCAGCCTGAGGAACTTCTGGGTTCCCTTGGCTTCCTCCTAGAAGATGATACAGAAGGAATTGCTTCTATGCATCTGTATCATACAGATATGATACAGAAGGAATTGCTTCTATGTCTTTATTTTTAATCTTGCTGTTTTCTGTCCATTTGGATGTGGGTGGCAACTGAAAGATTTAGAAATTAGAATGCTGAGGAATGCTTGGAGGATTTCTGTTGAATGATGTGGACTGTTTTAATGCCCTCTTAGTGGGGATGGCTGTGGATCTCTGGCAACTATAAAGTCTAAACACTAGCTTTTAATTGCTTAAATGCAAGCTGATTGGTTGAGTTTATGTGGTAATAATCTGCATCAACAGGTGAATTTCAGCCAGTGCTTGCTAATGGTGCTGTACAAGGTGAGTGATTTTTACTTAAAACTAGTAGCTAACCTCATTTTGGGCATATCAGTGTTAGTAGCAGCTGTTCATTCTACTCTTCAGTTTTCATCTGTTTAATGAAAGCTTCTCACAGTTATGAAGTGTTTTTGCCAGTGGTCCTGTGATGACTTGGTATTCTGCTTTTGAAAAAGTAAAGTTTTGAAGTTGCATACTTATTAAGTTTACTGGCATCTTCTTGACAAGATATTCTTGGTGTTAACTACACTTCTCAGGTATTGCAGTTCTGGAAACACGATTACAATATTGAGTGTGATTCTGCCATCCATTATCACCAACACCACCTACTTCTGCAGAGCTGTAGCAGTGGGCGTGATGCTGTCTGGTGCACATTATTGGCCAGAAATTCTGTACACAGCAAGAAAATAAATATCCAACTTGCAATAATGTGATGATACGTTTTAATTTAATTTTGGGATTAATATTCAGATTACTAATTCAGGAATTTTTTTTAAAATGGAAAATTGCTCACACCCGGGGAAGTGCAACTTTTTCTTCTCATAGCATGCAGCAGAGTGGCAGCATTTGGTGAGCAGGGCATGCTGTTCACAGTTGTGCCAAAACCTCCTTACCTGGTCAAGATAGCACAGAATTTGGTGTAGACATCTGTTTATGTCTCAGCCAACTTAATTGCTGTGACCCCAATGAATCCTCTTTTCCAGTTCCAAGGCAAGCAAAACCAAGTAAAATACATGTGTCTTTCAGAATGACATGAGGGAGGAGAGCAGATGCTATCCTACTGCAAGAGCTTATTTTGTATTCTGAATGGGATATGATAGAAAAATTGTTGGTAGGTTTTCCAAGGCATAAAGCAATATTCATCAGTCCAGTCATGTTAACATATAATGTTACTGTACACACCAGAGACGATGGCAAATGCTCTGTAACTGATGCTAAAAGATGCAAATATTTGCTGTATTTTGTACACAGTGATGAAAAGTTATGACAGGGACCAAAGACTCCTTTTATCATAGCAGCCATCTGGTAAAGTAGAAAGGCACAATATTTGTGCAGGATGGCTTACAACTTTAAGGTAGGTTAAAATGCTGCCAGGCTTGCTCTTGTTGCTCCTTTCTGATCAAGCAGAGTCCTGCACTGCTTTCTCTACACATCAGAATGACAAGCCTTGGGTCACATTTGAGCTGATATTCATTGGCCAATATTTTTTTTCAGTTAAATAATGAGCAGAATTTGTTGAAGTCATGTAAGGTTCTAGAGTGTCTACACTGCAGGGTTTAATCTTGCTCAAGGATGAATATATAGGTAATTGGTTGCTTCACTGCCTCATGACCTTTGTTTTGGAAAGGATGAGGGGAGGAACCCCTTGTCTCTCAGATACTTCTCATTCTTGAGCTCCTCAGAGTTCATCCAGCTTTCATTATTCTCACTCTTGAATCCCTGTGTGAGTCTCTCAGTCCCTCTGTCTCATTCACTTTGCAGCCTTCCTCTCCCATAGCCAGTGCAGGTTCCTGTGCTGGCACAGGTCTTTTCTTATGCCCAAGGCAGGAGCCTGCTGCATGTGTGCTGTCCTGTCTGGACTAAGTTTTCCCTAATGAGGCCAGTTATTCTATGACAGGTGCACATATAATAGTTATTGCAGAGAAGAATTTAAATTACAAAACAACTTTTATTTCCTTACAGCTAACCTCAAAGAAGCACAAGCTTAAATAACCTTGGCTAGATTTTGAGCTGCATAATGTATAAGTAACCTGCGCTGCAACACATAAACACAGGGAGCTTATATTTGAGTTCATATAGCCTTATTTCTTGCACTGTGATTGAGGAGCAGTAAGAAGAACAGGATCTCTTAATCAGACAGTTAGTTCCTCTGGGGGGAAGGGACTGTTTCTCTATGCAGGGATTAATGTGTTTACTGGCTTTGCAGTAGGTTCTGTCCATACTACCAAAATGCAAAGCAAGTTGTAGATTCCTTTGACCCAGTACAAGATGAAGATAAGATACCCATGATGACTTAGATCTGTCAGCTGTTCTTAATTATGTTAAGCATGGAACTTGGGGTGACTGGGTGGAAACAGCAGTTTTGGGTGAACTTTTTTACACTCTCAGGTTGATATGGCAGGAATCTTTTAACCTTTATTACTATGGAGCACATCTCAGTAGCAACTTGAAGTTGCTCTGAGATTCTGTGCTACTGATGGCTGACACTCAGCCATATGGACACTACATAGTAGTGTCTTTTGAATTGTAAATCTGATGAGATGGAACGCATTCACCTGTCAGCTAGAGCAGACAAAGGGCAGTGAGAATGGAAGAAAATGGACAACAATATTTGTAACAGTAGTTGTGGGTTGCCAGTAGCGACCTGCTGCAAGGAGATTATTTCCTTAATTTTTGTCCTGTGATTGTCTTTAAGCCAGGCTGTCTGTAAGACAGTGACAGACCAGCTGTTGCTGAGAGGGGAAATCCTACAAAGCTTGGCTGGAGGCGTATGACCTTTTCTTCTCAAATGTTGACATTATTTTGTGTTTTGCTATTTCAGACTTTGATTGCTAAGACAGGTTTGACATGAGCTTCCAGGCTGATACTCTTCTCAGTTCTACCTTAGGAATTCAGGGTTCCTCTGATAGCCTGTTAGAGGTTTCCACACAACAGCTATAGCTCCATTATTTCCAGTTCGGCTAAACCAAAGAAACATGGCTTAACTTTGCCTTCGTAACATAGGATGACTGAAGTCAGCCAACTCTGCCTTCAAAAAGTATTTTTTCAAGTGGTTGCAGTCTGAGGTAAATCATTCCCATTGGAACTCTCATGGGGCCCCTGGAAGGGTTGTCAGCAGATTATCCAGTTTAATACCTCCTCCAGACCCCGTGTCACATTCTGCACTTCCCCAAAACTCAGTGCCACTAAGATTCTGTTTTTTCCCAGTCCTTTATTGAACCTGGGGGTGAGTCAGCTCCCTGGGGCATGTACATTCCGTTCTGGCTGTGGCAACCTGTTCAGGCATTGCCTCTGTGAGCTGAGAGGACTTGCAGTCCTGTTTGTGGGGCTGGCACAGCACCTGCCCTCCCCTTCGGGCGGGTACAGCCTTTGCATAAAGGATGAGGAGGCTGTCAGGACATTGGCACAACACCTTGCCCTGGCCTAGGTTTGGCCAATCTTGCTTTCTTATCTCCATTATCTCAAAGTGTGAGGTTATGTTCTCAGTGCATCAGCCAGGTGTAGGGGACTTCTGGAGAGAAGAGGAAGGAAGGAGGCTGGTGGTGGTTCTGTGAGCTTCTGGTGTGCTGCCTTTCTTCTTTCTCTGCTCCGGGTTTGTCTGAAAGCACTGGAAGAGATGCTTTTTCCACAGCTTTAACATCTGACTGGGTTTAGAAGCTTCTGGCTTGTGCTTCACTTAAATGTACAAGTATAATGGCTGAAAATATTGTGTGTGAATGATGTTAAATATTTAATAGTCTATTAAAGTTTTGGGGAGATGCTGCAGTAATTAGCAAATGCAAGTCAGAAACAATGTACAGATCAGAAAAGCTGAAGGATGATTTTATAGAAGCTATACAAGACACTGCTAAAATGAATGACATTGTATGAAGTGCATCAAATGTATTAATATTGTAAACAAACCTTGATCAGTAGATTTTTATCTGGTCATTTTTTGTTACATTATATATGTTCACAGTGGGAAGACTGGGACATGTTTCTACTGTAGCAGCCTTGTAGTCAGGCTAGATAACAGAAGCTTCTGGTGCTGTTTGTATGTTTTCAATTCTATTGGTATAATCTCGTAAACTCATTCAAAAGCTTTTTTAAAAAACTAAGATGCTGGTTAAAGCTACAAAGATTAGACTTCATTCCATAGACATTTTCTAAACTAGAGTGAGAAAGGAGCCTTCCAGAACTCTTTACTTTCATTCTGGCTATTTGTACTGCAACGACCAGTGTTTAGGTTTATTTTGTGAATTCCTTTCTTTACTCAGCTCTTACAAGAGAGGCAAATGCCCATCTGAATTCAGGCCTGTTGGGCTGGTTTTACCACAAACATTTTTAAAATTTTAGAAATTTTTCAGAAGAGTTTCAGATACAAGGATTGCTTGAATTGCATTTTGATGTTAACTAACGTTTGCAATCCTCAAAATAACAGTACTGTCATAAACTAGGATACTAGCTAAGCAAGTCTTAGAAAAAACAATATATTGTTTCAGTTGATATTTGTTGTCCTTGAAGCAAGTTAAGAGACAAAGATAAATATTTAATTCTAACCCCAAAATCAGCACGTTCTATGTGATGTGTTCATAATTAAATTCTACTCAAAATTCAACAAAGCTTTTCTGATTAAATCACAAATGGACTTGTGATAATGGACACTTCTGTAGTGGTGCTAGTACATGTTTTTTTCTGGGAAAAGAAGGAAACTAATATCTTGTAAAATAGTTCTGGTTATGAAACTGGTCATATTTTTCAAATGCAGGTATCTCATACCACAAGAAGTAAAGATCATATATTTTCTAAATTCAGATTGCAATATGAGATGTCTCTTTTCAAGGAATGGCAAATAACCAAAATAGGACCACTGCAAAAGCACATGAAATGAATTGGTGTGTACTGCAGCAGTATCTCAGACAAAACTGAATTTTGCAGACCTTTAATTACTGGTTAACTAGATTCAAGATGGATCTGTATGTGAGCTAAACAATAGATACAAAAGAGCATGATGCGGAACACAGCATGCCTCTAACCATTGTTTGTTCCACTTGATTTGAAGTTCCACATAACAAGATGCCGTTTGGACTGAGATTTACTGCATGCCTTACCTTTAGCAGTTATGCAGAAATTTTTTAATCATCTATAGTCATTACTCCAGTTAGATGTTAACTATTCCTAAGCTTTAATTTTTTTATATATTGAAATATGAACAGAAATATATTTTTTAATATTATTTTACATACAGAAATATATATTTTGTTATAGTAGATGGGAATAAAAACTCACTGCTCTTGATAGCTGGAACTGGGTAACTGTAGTCACTCTGAACCTACAAGCACTATTTACTTCATTGATCTCAGACATAGCTTGAGCTATATCTGCTTTATGTATATACACATACATAGGTGTTTTAAAAATATCTTTCTCTCTACATGGTCTTTGAGTTGGGTTGGGCAGTTACTGGGCAGTGAGTGCATTTAACCTCTTTGGGATGAGGACTTGGGGGTTCATTTTCAATATGACTTCTGCAGGGCTCAGGTAGAGGACTGTGCTTGAACATATGGAAATGAAAATCCCTTCTAAATTTTCCTCTGATTTGGTACTGTATGATGTGTGTGACAGCCTGGATGCTGTCTGCTGCCTGTGGGAGGGAAGGCAAATCCCACTGCTCTGGCTTTCTGTCATCCCTTCAATAAGGAGTTCCCAACTTTGGTGCTGCAAGGATGCTTCTTCCAGCTCCCATATTAGTGGAGCATTTTGTGTCTTGCAGCAGTTGGGACCACAACTGTGTTGGCAATGGAGATGCTTGTTCCTGGTGTGATCTCTGTCTTACAAAGGGGTGACCCAAGGCTGTTTGAGGGTGAAATACTGTTTAAAAAAGTCACATCTGGAGAGAGCACCCTTGTCACTACTTATAAGTAGCTGCCCATCGTCACATGACTCTGGCAGGGCCCAAGTCATCTGTAGGGCCTGGAAATTAAACAAACTGGAGTTAATGTGAGTGAGCAACAGCAGTTCCCCACAGCTGATGGAACCTTGGATTAGCATCATGACACCTATTGCTGATAATTCCTACATGTAGTGTGTTAATAAACACACTTATTATTAATTAAATCACAGTCTATGCATCTCGTACTTTCTTAGTGTCCAGAACACAGGAGATCTCCCAGTGTAGGTATTACACAGATTACAATATGGATCCACTATTTTTCTGCTAGGAAAGGGTCTGCTGAATTAATTCCATGCTAAGGTCTACAACATGCATTAATTTTCAATTAAATAACCAGAGAAATATGAGTTGTGTTTGTATTTCTGTGCAAGCAATTGTAGCAACATAATAGCAGGTATGAAAGAGCCCTATTGCTTTCTGTGATCAGTGGGTGTTTATTTGTGGAACAAATGGCACTGACAGTTCATCAGGACTTAAATTTGCAATCCACATTAGAAATTCAGTAATATCTTTCATCTGTACTTGCAAATATAAATTGCACTCTGCAAAATGGCTTGCATGAATTTCTGAGGAAACTATCAAAAAGGGTATTACAGTATGTTTTTCACGAAGAAAAGTGGCTTCAAAAGAATCTGCCCCATAACTTTATGGAGGAGCTGGAGCAGTGCTGCTTTGAGTCCTTGTCCCAGCTTCTTCCAGCTTTTCTCGCTCCTTTGGTCACAAGCCCAACATGCAGAGCAACAACAGAGAGAGCGACTAGAAAAGCTTTGGTTGTGAAGCTTTCAGCCCTAGACAGGAGATGTAAAGCTCTTGTGGCTGCACAGCAGACCAGAAAGGACAGCTGGGCAGAAATAAGGAAGCAAGTAAACTGTTGGAGTATGTTACAGCTGTGAGTTGTCACAAACCATTGTAGTTGCTTGTTCCTTTCTGTACTCTCCACATTTGTGCATATTCTGATATTTCATCTCAGGTCTGTGATCAGAAACAGCAGCATGGAAGTTTTCTTTTATTGCTGAAATGAGGGGAAGCGTTATCTGTTGCTTTTTGTTGTGAGTGGAGAAAAATGCTTCTCTGCTGCTAGTGGAGAAGAATGAGCAGAGAAATGGTGAAATACTTGTAGATTTGCGCTGATCCTTTTTCCCCAGTCCTAAAGAGGATGGTTTGATGGGTTTGGGGCAGTGTTTCAGCAAGAGGAAAGCAAATAGAGGATCAGGAGCTTAAATTTTCACCTACTTAAGTAGGACTATAGAACCATGTGTTTTGTTATTGTAGACTTAAAAGGGTTTACTTTCATAACAGAATAGAAAGTTTGTTTAATTGAAAGTAATCCATAGGCACCTACTATGTATAAAACCAGGAATAACTAGGTTGTTAGAAGAAAGATCAAAAAGTGTTTTTCACTTTCACTGTTGGATTCATTATAAAAATGCATGATTCATTACACATTGTCATGTGCCATGTGCATCTACTGAATTTGCAGATTAAGCAGACATAAATTTAAAAAAGATTCTGTATTTTACCAACAAAAAGTATCAAATTGTACTAAATTTGGAATATTAACTAAAAGAAGATCTCGTGCTTGGATCTGATGAAAACATAATTGTGTTATGCTTCATATAAAACTATGTGGGCACATGTGCAACGAGGGTCTCTACTTTCACAAATTCTGGTACAAGCAGATCTTCTTTAGCAGGTGGGATTTGCACAGATGGTAAAGTACAACTCTCTTGTTCCTGGTTATGTGTTAGCCCCTATATTGCCTGGAAGTTGGTTGTTTCAAGCCAGGCCACAGCCCCTGCACGGTAAGAAAGCAAATATGGAAGTTCTGACTCTCAGCCCTGTTAACCTGGCATGAAGAACGGACATGACAGTTTTCACTGTCATAGCAGTCTGGGAAGAAATGATAAAAAAAAATAATCTGCCATTTGTTTCATTGTTTGTTGCCTGGAAAATGCTCTCAAGGGAAGGTCAGAGGATGCTACTCATCAATACAAGAAGGTGATAAATGTCAGATCATATTTCCCTTGTAAATACTTTGCTTTGATGTATGTATACTTGTTTTAAAATTAGGTGCATTGAAACACAAAATTTCTGTCCCTAAGTTGTTTTCTGTGTTTCTTGAGACATAGTATAGAGTTTTATGATGGGAATTCTCTGTGGATGCACAACCTGAAGTGTATCAGCATGACAGAAATAGCAGAAGGGAATATTGTCCTGCTTGTATTCAGTGAAATTTTGGCAGGCTTTAAAGGCATACCTGTGTCCAATTGTATTAACTTAGAGGAAACACTGTGATCTTAAGGAGCCTGTGAGATTTTCAGAGTAGCAATGGCTGATTTTGAAGACCTACAGTTTGTGCCCCCTCCCTCAGGCCCTGTGGGCATTGTGTGACTGGGCCAGGTCTTGGCCCTCTCAGAGTTGTGAGCTGCTGCTGGGCACTCGCTGTGCCACTGCTCAGGATTTGATCAGCACACACATATTCCTGACAACATCATGTTCCTGACAGTCCTCTTGCCATGTTCTTAGTGCTCTGGAGATAACCACGGTGTCTCCTTGCCAGTGTGTCTGTTGGATCTGACTGCACTCCTTGGGTTTGACCTGAGGGCAAAGGCAGTGCCAGATGGGACTTTCTGACTGCTACAGCCAGATTTTTGGCAAGGTGCAAATTAATACCTTTTCTAGAAACTGTTGATAAAGTGGTCCTGAAGGAAATCCTAACGGTGGGCATAGCTCAATCCAGAGAGAGAATAAGTTTGGAAGTGCCTTCTATGAGTAGTCTCCTGCATTTAGAAATAGGCAGGGTAAGGTAACTTATCTTTTAATGGATAAGTTAACAGGTTTGTGGAAAACTTCTATGCAGCACATTGGGAAAGAGGAGTATCATAGCTGACTCAAGAGACAAGACACCACAGACTGGATTTCAAAGATATGCAGTATTTAATTACTGTCCTGATAGTGACATAATCACAGTATCCATCCAGAGTTCATGGAAACCAGTTCTGTTTTTAGCGATGTTCAGGGAGGTCTGGACCAGGATACGGTCTACACCTTCGTTCATGTTTGCTTAACAATAATACTTCTGAGCTGTGACTAAATAACATTAGATATTTGCATAATGTCTCTTACCTGGAAAATTCATATAACTGCTGAAAATTACTTTAAAGCAGATAACTGCTTTGACTGATCAAAAGCACAGAAGTGTCAAAAGTTGCAAATCTTTCTTTCTACATTGTTGCAAGGCATATGCTTTGGTTGATGAATTCTTCCTTGGAAAGGAAGCTGCACTTCGTTGTTAAGGTATCTCCTTGCACTGGGTGACAGGGTGCTGTAATGGACATGGGCACATGAAACATTGAGAGAGAAGGCAGGGTGTGTGTTACAGTGCATTGGTTATCCTGCAGCACTTGCTGTGTGTATTTTTACCCTGCAAAGCCCCTGATGGACCAGGTTTCCTGCTGGAGGAGAGCCTGTAGCAGTTCCATTCTCCAGCCACACCAGAGAGCCCCAAGTGCTGTAAGTTCACACCCTGGCTGACTTTGCAATAGTTCATTTGCATGCTGAGTCTTGTTTTCTGGTATTTGTAACAGAAATGCTTTTTGAATTTCAGAGGAAATAAATTTTGTAGATACCCAGTTACACTGGGACAACGTTTCAAAAAATTCTTTAAAAATAATTAAGCACTATATAACTTTGGGGACTGATAAGACTGACAGATGTGCTGAAAAGTATCCATAATGTCTTGGCATATGCATGCTAATATATTTCAATGTCTTTATTTTTAATCTATTCTCACTTTTCTTGCCTCTGTTGCACCCTTTCCTCTCTTCCCCTTGAACAGGAGCTTTCCTGTGCTAGCAAACAATAAAACTTGTTCTTTGAGAGAGGAAAATATTTTCCTCTTCTGCTGGCCCTTCTTGTGCCCTGAGGGGTTACTGGAGGCTACTGGAAGTGAAATGGCTCCAGTAGCAAAAGAGCTTTCAGAGCTACAGTTGTGGTCACTTAGTAACTAGCTGGGAAACCTGGCTATTGAGGTAATTCATCAACGTGGTGTGGGTGCAATTGTATGCCAAACTCAGTAAAAATATTTTATCTACTAAAAAATTGTTTTTAAACTTATTTCAAGGCCATTCATTTTAGTTTACTGATGCAAATATGCTGTCTAGTCAGCAAGAATTTAAAGGAATATGCTTTGCTCTTTGCTATCATGAAGCACATTAGAACCTGCAAGATTTCTAGGGCATGTATCTTGTCTAATAAAGGGTTATTTGATGTGAAAAAACCCATCGAGTTTGCCCCTGCTTTCTTTTTGTTATAGGTTCAATCACATGATGTGAAAAAAGTTGTTAGAGGATTTCTTTCAGTTGCCAGCCACTCAATGAATTCTGTTACTTTAACCAGTTTTTAAGTTAAGGATAGCTGTAACAAAGATGAATTTTACTGTCCAAGTGGGACTTTATGCACAGCTCGTTCAAACACAAAGACATTTTCTTATATCATTAGGGAAAGCGCTGATCTTGGTCTTACAACGTAGCCATCAGCAGTTAAGTTGTAACCAGTTTTATGGTCCAGGACTTGATTTATTTTCTTTTTTTGTTCACTAATACCTTTCTTTCTATTTTAGAGATATTTTCAACCCCAAAATGTTTGTGCCTCTGAGGTAAACAGGCATCATAACCAACAGAACACAATCTAAAGGTATAATTAGCAAGAGGATAAGGATCCTCAGAAGTACAGGCAGTTCCAGAGCAGCCAAACCAAGCTGTGCTGACCTTTGAGCAGGGAAGGTGCTGTTGGTGCAAATACCTCATGGGATAACTGAGCATCGACCACTGGTATTTGGAGGCCTCCCATGTCAGTTATGTTGGGAAGTGGAATCATTGCTGTGTGTGCTGTGGCTCCTTTGGCTGGCAGGATGATAACTGCAACAGACTGCCAATACCATGTGCTTGGCTTTACTTTTTCCCCTTTGGGTATTGCATGTTTAGCACAGCTGGTAAAGCCCAGCACATCTCTGCTTGATCTGTTTGTCCCCATAACTGCATGTGCTCAGTAGGCTACCCTTGGACTAGTGCTCTCCAGCTGTACTACTCCTTTTACTTCAAATAACTGCTGCAGCAAGGAATGAATGTTTCATTCTGATAGTTAAAAATAGATTTTTTATTTCTTTTTTCTTCTTGGCTGCTTGCCAGTACCCTGCCAATAGACGTCATTGGGCTGTGATGCTCTCAGATTTCTTATGTTCAATTTTGGGTCCTACCCGAGGGGAAGTGATTACTTTGTAGTTAACAGACAGGGCATCAGTACTTGTTCTTCCCTTGTTATATTTATCATGGGTCCAATTTGATTTATATTAATTGCACTTTGTTTCTAATTCATAGCTGCATGGAGGTGAATCATGGTCTTTCAGTCGTTTTTTGCTGGGGCCCTCGCTTCTCCTGATGTCTCCCATGCAGCGTGATTTATTTTTGAGTTTAAATGCTATTTCATATCATCACACTGCACCATTCTATGTTACTTTCCTGTCCTGGAAACCTTCTCCTTGCAGTACAGAGTGAGGTGGGTTTTTGCATCTGCCATTACTGTGTATTGACCAGTTGATTCTAGACTGGGCTTTGTCTTTATTGTTTTCAGTCCAAGTGTGACCCTTTAATCAGGCTTAATAGTCTCATCTTCTACTGTTAATCTTCCTGTGATCCATAACTGATGACCACTGCTAAAGTTGGTGATGTTACAGAAGAACATACAGAATATGTAATTGTTGTCTTTTAACAACTGCAGTTTTCTCTCTGCTTATTCCTATAACTATTGTTAGGTCTGCTGTGGATTTTGTATATAACCAAATAGTGTTCCTACTCCTCAACCACAGGATAAAATATCTTAGTTTAAAATCACATCAGATTTGTTCTTCTATTGGGGACAAGGCACTTGAAGGGTCAAAGACTCCAAGTTTACTGTGTGGATTGCAAATACTCAGGAAAATGTGTTTTCATTAATATTCATGGAACACTCTCATTCTGCAAACATTTGTGTGAACAGTATTTGTCAGAATCTACTTATTATACCTAAGCCTCCAATAGAAATTTAACATCCTAGGCCAGCATTTCTTTCAAGGCTGTAAGAGGTTATTCATTTCGTCAAGCAGGCTGTTTGCAACACTTTGTGTTTAACTGCATGTCAGCCATAGGAAATGATGGATAAGCTACAAGACTGGCTTCTCCATGGGAATTCACGTGGATTTGCACACAACTTCTTTGGCTAACTCTATTACTGCACAGTTATTATCAAGTAGATATATGTGGTGCTGACAGCTCCTGACAGGAAAATGCTTTATTACATAAAGTTTGCAAAGGAAAAAACCTTACAACATGACAATTTTTATTCCCAGAAAGCTAACGTATCGGACAAGAATCCACATAATTAATATTAATTGTAATAAAGTGTGACAATCAAGAAAGAATAATGTAAGTCTGCTCGTAAGTCAAGACCTCAATAGTGTGGAAGAAATAGAGCCAGCCAGAGATGGTTGATGAAAGAACACTGGTACTTGAATAATTCATGGAAAAGCACAGTATATTGCATGTGAGGTCTGGAGCCTTTCAGAGGCCTGTGAATTAGATGACAAAATTCACTCAGTTCAGGTAAGTAAGAGAGGAGAATGGAGAATTCACGTTTGATGTAGCATAAACTATTAATAAGAGTTAAAGGTCATGTACTTCCCATGTCAAGTGTGAATGATCAGAAACAAAAATTGCCAAAAGGTGTACGTAATTTTTAAGGAAACAAAAGCAAATATGACCTTTGCAAAAGCCTTGATAATTTGAAAACTTGTTAGGATGTTTTTGGCATTTAAAAAAATTCCAGACTATTCCATTCTGTGAATAAGCACAGTGGATATTAACTGAGCATGAAGTCTGAAGGAATAGTAGGTGAACAGCACTGTTACATAGTTTGGTCTATAATTGGAGGTAACTGTGAGAAGATAAATTCTTGTGTGAATCACATCACTTTGTGTGAATGTTTTGACCTCATGTAATACTGCTTCAGTAAATTATGGCCATGCTCTTTAAAAACATAAGCTGAAAACAAGGAGGTAATGCTCCAGGGGATGGAGTGGTAAAGATGTCTTGTGTGGAATGAGGATTCTGCTACAGATGTGAAAAAGGTATTTCTTGGGAAAGCATAGGTTGGTAGAGAGACCATTTGACCTGAAAGAAAAATATGATTGAATTTTTAGTTTTGCCAGCAGGATTTAATAATGAAACTTGAAATCTGCTAGTTTTCCAAAGTCAGTAAGTTTGACCATCAGACTTGTAAGTGATCAGCCAGGCCTGTTCTCCCTTCTTTGGGTATGAAAAGGTGTATCTGACATTTACAATGGTCTGATGGATGTTTTTAGGCAGTCCCTTTTCATTTATTTACACAGAACAAATCAAATACTGCAATGCCTAATTGGGAAATGTGAGAGTTTTTGGTTATTGCTTTGTCTATGCAGTTATCAATCTACCAATTTTCTCCTGGTCTGTGAAGCTGTTGATTTTGTTCTTACAAAGAAAGTAGAAAGCAGAATCTTAAGTTTGAGGGGAGAAAGGGTAAGCAAGTAAATGCTGGGCTGCAGAGCACATCTGTGCAGGCCTGAGACTGGCAGCACTGCTTCCAGCTCTGCAGCATGGGGTTCTTATGAGGAATAGGCCTTTGATGGCTCATTTCTTTGAGATCATTGCAGGACAGTTATTTTCCAGCACAATCATTCAAGAGCATCTGCCTTGATGGCAAAAGCCAGAAACACAGGAATCAATTCTTAGAAACAGTAAGGATATAGTCTGGAAATGGGTACACCTTGGGCTTGGGGAATGAGGTACTGCAGTTCTGATACCTTCTCTGTCAGGTATTTGGATGGCAACCAGTTTATTTTGCACTGTCTTCCCTTTCTTGATTCTGATGTGACATTTGTGTTAATGTATATAGTTGCACCATTGAGGTTGTCACAGGGAAGTGAGAAATTCTGGCAGCTGAGTAAAGGGTGTTTGGGAAGTATCAATGTTGGGAATGGTGTGGGAAATAATTTGGAAGCTGGGTATGAACATGTTTCTGCCTTCAGCACTGAGGGAACAAACAATATAGTTTCATCTTGCAATTTAGTTGAAATGCATGAGTAGTTGACACTGCATTACTGTTGTTTTGACTTTCAACAAATACAATAAAGTTGTGTGGAATGGGCTCTCATACAATTAGTATTTTCTCAGTTATCTCTACAAGAATTAAGGATAAAAATTTTCTGTTCTCTCATCTGGGGTTGTAGTTCAGAGGGAACACTGTCTTGTTGGTCTGCCTGTTACACCACCTTGAAACAATACAGCAAGAAGTTCCTTTCAGCAGAAGAAATTATTCCTACAGAAATAGAAAATAGGAAAAGAAATAGAAAATAAACATTGCAAGTACATAGTTCCTTCAGCTGTGTACTCCTCTAGCTGGGATATAGGGGCATTTAGAAGCTGGTTTATTTTACAGCAAACCTTTGTATTTGTGAAGCATTTATGACAAGTAGTAGAATCCTTTACTGCATCATACTCGGCATTTTCCTGTGGTCATTTCTACTAAGGAGCTGAAACTTCAATGTATACAGAAACAGTACATTTACAAAACAGGAATCTGTCCCTGTCTAGGGAGTTGTGTAGGTGTCCATAATTATGGCAAGGTGATCACTGAAGACATGTGCAGATGTGATTGTAAGAGCAGATGGGAAAATGCACTTAGCTGAAGAAAATCTGTTGCTGTAACTGATGTGTTTCAGGAACATGCTTTAATCCTAGCTTTAGGTAGAGTTAAGCTTTTGAATAACCAATAGGAGTTGGTTGGCAAGATGGTCTTTTACACATGTATATGCTAATATAAATGTCATAATGCAAATTTAAGCATTCAAGAACATTATGTGGATTTGGGAAAATTCCTAAAATTTTAATTCCATAAGCAAAATACTATTTTGGCAGCACATGACAGAAATAATCCTCCTCCCAGATGTTTCATACTATTGCAGTTGAGACTAGTTGCATGGTTGTCTTCAAGATAGCTCTAAAATAACACAAAAGCTTCTTAGAATATGAAGCAACTCAATTATACAATGAAGCAAAGAACCATGTCTGAATTCTTAATATTGCTCAGTCTTCTGGGGGAATACAATGGGGAACAGAGTCTTCCCCAAGAGTAATGTCAGCTAGAGGACAGAGTCAAAGAAAACACTTGAGACCAAAGAAGGGGGAAGTCACCTCCTGCACATTTTATATGGATGCCATGGTGGGCTGTGTTCCAGGCTGGCTGCTGTCAGCTGACTTGGGCACTTGGTGGCTGGCATGGAGGAGTCTGAGTATTCGGGCTCTTTCTTGAGCATTAGGATTTTCTCATTTTAGTTACATGACTGTTTTGCCAACATGTTCAAATGTACTTAAATTTCTTAGTCAAATAACTGGGTCCTTGTGGAAATTGCCAGGTCCTGAACAAAATATACAGAAATACTTGGAAATGTGTTGATGTATTTTTGTAAGAGGCATGTATTCTCCATTTCAATTTCTTAAGAAACTGTGAGGAATCTTCCAGCAGAGAAATGCTTTATAAAAAGGTTTAAATGTTTGCTTTTATTGACCTATGTTTCAGTGTCATAAACTGAACCCCATAAGGAGTGTGTGTTGCTGTGCAGATGACTGAGCACAGATTGCCCAGAGAAGGTATGGAGTCTTCCTCCCTGGAGATACTCCAGAACTGTCTGGATGCAATCCTTTGCCATGTGCTCTGGGATGATTGTTGGAACCAGGAGATTGCACCACATCATCCACTTTGCTCCCTTCCAGTCTTACCCATTCTGTGATTTAGTATTCATCAATGTTCAAGATAGTTATTTACTGTTGCTTTTGTCATTGGGAACTCAGGTTTTATTAAATAAAAGCTGTATGAGGAGAGCTTTATCCTTCCTCCATCTAGGACATGCAACAAATACCTTTCAGGCCCATTGTGCTGCCTTTTCTCAAGCTGCAGTGAAGGCTCTGTACTTCTCAGGTGGCTTTGCAGACCTGCAGCTGCCATTGCAGAGTTCTGCTGCACTGGGGGCGGCGGGGGAGAGAGGCGGTGCAGCAGTCAGACAGACAGACAGACAGCTGTAGCCTTAGCAGGCCATGTGTCCATCCTAGTGCACAAAGCAGAGCATACAGCCTGCTTAGGTGGACATCTATAAAGTGCAGAATTTGAGTTATTTTCCCAAGAGCTAATTGGGAATTAATTTCCGAGTACTTTGAAAAACAAACACAAAAATGAGGTGTTGGTTCAACAGTATATTTGACAAGCTCTAACTGGAAGTTTTCAGGCCACCCTTGAAATCTGTCCCAGTTTTGTCACTGACTCATGGTGTGGGACTGTCAGGACAAAGTGAGAACTCTGTATCTTCCATGCCCTGGCTCAGCCCAGTCCTCGCCTGTGAGGAGCAGTGCTGGATCCTTCCTGTGCATCATGGCCTTGCAGGGTGCTTCTGTATGATTATTTTATGTAACTATGGGGTGTGTGTTCCTGATGTGCAGTACTCAGTTACCTGAGTTTTCACAGCTGGTCACGGCTCTCCTGTGCTTCCAGTGAGGTCCTGTTTAACAGCTTCATGACAGCAGTTGTCCCAGGAAGATGGGGAAGTGTGACAAAGAGAGATGTGTGCACATGGGGAGGTGATACTAGCTGTAACCTGGATGTCAACATCATCAGCCTTCAAATGAGTTGTCTTGCTTACAGCTCTCTTTAGCTACTTGCTTTCCTGTAAACACATTGTTGTTTTTTTCCCTGTTGCAGGGTAAATCGGATCTGAAATCATCAGTGCAAGTGCAAGAGGGTATTTTTTTTAGGGCAAGAGTCTTGTTAAAGTTGGAAGTCCTCCCTGTGGACCAACACATCTCCCACCTGTGAGCAGATTTCTCCTGGAATGCTGAGGATTTGTATATATGAGTACAGTTGTTATAAGCAAGATATGAAATAGAAGGATATGGAAATAAAACCACAGGCTGGAAATCATGAGAGGTAAGACTTTCTATATTGTTTTATATAGTGTACATTTTCTGATTTTGCTTTTTGGCAATGTATAATTTTAAGTATTGCAAATTTTAAAATTTACTCCATTACACACTGGGTGGGGGAGAAGGACAACTTGTTCTCAAAGTGGTTTAATGGTACAAAGCCCAACAAATTCACTGTCACATGTGCCGTGTTTTTCTCCTCATTCTTTCTGCCCTGGAATTACCCTTAATTGTTTAATTGTTGTCATGCTATAATGCCTTGTATAATAGCTTTGCTCGGCTGCCTACTTGAATGGAGAGTGAAGCGAAGGAGGAGGATGGAATCCTCCTCCTGCATCTCAGTGCAGAAGTGGAGAGTCCTTGTTAGGTATGTTTGGGTTTGGGGGGGAGTGGAGCAGAGTTTAGAGTGTGCTACAGCTTTGTGGGATTAGCAGAGGCTTGAGGGGCCCCATTTCATTGAGTGTTCTGCTCTAGCTGTACTGCTTCTAATGTCCTTGCAATTATGGATCTAATCTATCTAATACTGGAGTGAATTTTGTATATCAAATTTTGTAATATTGACCAGTAATAAAAAAAAATACAAGTAGAGGGAGAGGACCCTTATAAATTGATGTTTGGTCATATAATAGTTACCATAAGGGAGGGCTGAATATAAGAGGCTTAGAGTGAGGCTGGACCTATGCCAAACACTTTTTACACTCTTATGAAAAATTTAAGGAAATAGCATGTTGAGCACTTTTGACTTTAATTATGAAAAAATAAATGGTAAAATCAGACTGTCTGGCTGCAATCTCTCAGACTCTAAACAGTAACATACCTTTCTGTATGTCTAATGTAGTATGCAGTTACATGAGTTTTATTTTACGCGGAAGCTAGAAAGGTCTAGATTTCTTTTTTGAAAACACTGTTACATAAGAAGCTTGGTTTGAATGGAATAATATCCTATGAGGCACATTTTTTCCCATGTCTTAATGCTAAATGGAGGAAAAGAGGAAACATTTTATTTTCCTTCATCACCTTATACATACCAGGTACTTGCTAGGCAGTCCCCATCCTTCCTCAGTAGCATGCCCAGCCTTTCACTGTATCATTAACCCCTCTTTAATTATGGAAAGACACAAGTACCCAGAATGGAAAACTAACTCAAGCTGTTAGGCTCACTTTTGACCTCTGACTATGCTTCACACTCTTGTTGAGTCTTCCATAAGAGGATCTCCACATGCTCACATCCATTAAGAAATTTAACCTGCCAGATGCCTTGGTAGGTGAGTACTATGTTGTATGCTGCCCCTTCAAATGGGGAAACCAAGAGACACAATTTCTGCTTTATTGCCTGAAAAAGCACTTTGCAGAACATACAGAAGGATGTGCTTGCCTGGAGGAAATTAGAGCATAAAAACAACCACAACAGAACAAATGGATGGGGGAGAACAAAAGAGATTGGGGTGAATGAAAAGGGGAGAAAGGCTACAAGCCCATGTGGTCACTTTGGGAATGATATGCAAATCTTCTGTTATGGCTGTGGATTTCATCATGTAAGACTTGAGATTTCTCTGTCACATTTGTAGAGTTAAAAACAGGGACAGGTCTGAGAAGCATCATAGGCACAGGCCAAGAGATGTTAAGTAGCATGTAATTCAAACTGGTAGGAAGGAGTTTAAAAATGGTTCATCTACCACAGACAAAAAAATAAGGCAAAAAAAGGCTGGCACAAGTGAGACTTGGCTGACTTGGGTGCAGCTGTGGAAAAGCCAGAGGTCTTTGCCAGCACAGTGCTGCCAAGGAGCACCAAGGTTCACTGGGAAGCAGAACCAGCCAGCTCCATCAGCTCTACCTGAAACCACCTTTTATGCATTTCCTGACTAATCAGCCTTGGGTGACACATGTATCTGTGAGATGATGTTAGGAAGATGCCTTTCCACTGTGGCTTTTGTTCTTACCTATTTTCATGCACAGCATCTTACTAGAAGATAGGAATCCTTCAACACAGAAGAGAGGGTTGTGGCATCAACATGCATTATTCAGAATTCTAGAAATTGCTATTACTGTGATTCATTTTATATCCAGAAATATATATTGCTGTTGACAATGATACAGACTGGTAGACCTTCATCTGTAGGATGAGTTTTGTAAAAAGTTGTATGTAGAGAAGGGCAAAATAGAGCTTGATGACTGCATGCTAGAAACTATTGGCGATATTTTGATTAATATTTGTCACTAGCACCACTTAATGTCAAATGCTTATTCAGCTTATGATTTAAAGTCATAGAATTGCACTGCTTAATTGTAAGTAGGAGACATTTGTGCATCTGGTATTTAAATGGAGTATGTGTACTTTGCATTCCAGAGCATCCCTAAGCACTGCTGTTAGAATTGTCATTTTAAAAATATGTTTTGTCCTGCTTTTAGAGCCCATTTAATCTTTTCCCTGTTAATCTGCTTTCCCTAAACCTTTCTCTAATTCTTCTGAAGGATCCCCCACCTGCTGTGCAGGCTACACAACACAGTGAATCTAATCATGTCTGGAATTATCATTTTTATCAGTTTAATCCATATTTTTCTGTTATTTGCTTTACAAAGCCTTCAACATTTTATGCACTGTGGTAAGTAATGGAGCAATTGTGGTGGTTAGTGTCTTTTCAAAAAAAAACAGTGACAATACAGTTAAAATAATCAATTTAGATTATTTTCTGGAATGCAGCATTAGTGCTCCATGGAAGTTAAGATTGATCCTTAGAATTATGGAATATATTTTAAATTTCAAATTGTAGATGAGTCAAGAATTGTTTCTGTTTGTTCAAGCAATCATTCAGATTTGTCCTGATCAATACTCACATGTTCTTGACTGCACACTCAGCATTTTGCTACCTCCCTGAATCTCTTCACATACCTTTTTTTTTAAGCAGTCTTATATTCACGTTTTCTTTTATGAAATAATTACAGCTAAGATAGCAAGTATTTTCTTTGTGCTCTAATTTCCTACCATGAAGTTGGGTTTCCAACATTTGAAGAGAGCAGTAGCTTAACTCAAGCAAGTGCTTTTGTGGAGCTCATCTGATTTTCCAGTGGTCTAAAGAAGAAAATTTTGTTTGGTGTTTCATTCTCTTACTCCTGTCACCTGTGTTCTTTAGGGTCATAAGCAGATGCTCTTACTGGCAAGGTCCTCATCAAACAGAATCTCCCAGCAATACCCTGCATTAATTTGGAAGAGAATGTTTTGCCACAGATGCTTAGGAGCAAACTAGATGGCTTCAGGTAGACGTCATAAGTGAATAGCTGTGGAGCTGCTGTCCTGATTTTCAGGTTTTACTCTTTCCTTCATTTATGTCAGAGCTGCTTTTTCTCTCCTGTTCCTGCCCTTCACTTCTTGTTTTACTGTGAGGCTCTGGGATGCTTGGCAACAGCTTAGCTGCTTGTCTACGTAATGGTCTGGTAGTGCTATATTGGTAAGGCTGTTCTGTAAAAATGTAATTTAGCAGAATTTTTGCATAAACTCTCAGATTGTAAAACATTCACAGAAGAGCTACGGTGTGTACTATTTTCATTCAAAGCAGGACATTAAGTCTCCAACCCCATTTCATTATCCATTTGAATAACATTTTTCAATTTAACGCTCTCTCTCTAACCACAAGCACTAAATTAATACTAGATTCTCTCTCCGCCTAGTGGGAACACTAAATAGATAAATAAAAATCTTTGCAGGATAATTGTAGGTGCTGTGGGCTGAAAGCCAAACCAGGCCAATTCAGCCTTTGAGCCCTGTCTGTCTGTCTGCTTTTCTTTTTCCTTGCCCATCAAAATAGGGTATTCAATTATAATCTTTTTTCTGCATACAGTGGCCCAGAGGCGTTATTAATCTCGGTGCATTTGGAGAGTGAGTGAAAAGACTAAAGGTTTGGGGGGGGGGAATCTCTCCCCCCTGTAGCTGTATTCATCACTTAGGGTCTTTGTCAAAAATGTACTTTTCTTTCTCCCTCCCCCAATTCCTTGGAGCATAAGCTGGAATTGACTCCAGAAGTTAAAGGACAATGGAAGCATTAGCACAGGGATTATGTATCTTCTTGTGCAAGATGGGGGCTGGGGGGAGAAGGTAGATGCATACTACTCACAGGGTAGAAATTTAAAATTTGTGGCTAGAACAGTGCGTACCACTACATAAGAAAAAGCAATAGTGCAATCTCTATTCACATGAAGCTTTTCAGGTTCCTGAAAAGAGTATTCAAAACCTGTTTCTGAAGCTGGTACATTAAAATACTTGGGTTGCAAGTTTAAGTGTCTAAAGAAAATTTTAAAGGAAAATATTGTGTTAGTGTGTTTCCCAATGAAACAACAGTCTCCTGGTGGCTTGTGACTTTCTGTAATTTATTAAATCTGTGTCCTTTGGATAGGTTCTATAAATGATTTGTGACTGGTTTTTGTTTGCTTGGTTTGGCTTTTTTTTTATAATGAGTGCTTACCCATAATATTACCATGGGGACTTTAAGGTTTGGAGAAACAGAATGTTATGGCTGCAGTACAAAGGGTTTTGGTGGCATTTCACTGTGTGCATAGCCATAAACTTGAATCAGGTGTTCAGTGTTGTCAATCAATTCAACATAATTTTCAAGGCAATTTTCTGCAACAGGAGGGGCTTGCATCAGCCATGGACCACAATGGGGCAATGAGATGAGTCACTAAGTCATAATCTCTATTTGATGTAGGTTACTAATGAATTTTATTAGTCCAGATTATCAAATCAATAATTAAATGTTGCTCTCTCCTAGGGATCACACTAAATTTTGGTGCTTTAACTTTGGTAGTCAAGCTGATTTGTGCACTGCAAATTAAAGAAGCATTATTGCTTCCTCTGCTTCAATGAAATTGGTTCACCCCATTAGTAGTTACACAGAATTACTTAGAGAGCTTTTCCTAGTCTTCCCACGTGGGTCTAGAAGAAACTCTTTAAAGCTGAATAATGTGTTTATTTTCTTGCTGTGATATTAGGTTTTTTCCAAAGGTTTAGGTGCCAAAATACTGTTTTAAATGCCTGGGAATATCTAAGTATGAATTTTAGAAGAAAATCTATTATGTTGCTCAACTATATTCTCAGTGATGCCTGCCTTTCTTATATCCTACTGGCCCAATGAAAAAAGACAAGAAATTATTTTAATGACTAATAAAACAATGGCCCTATCTTCCCTTGCCCTTTCTCCCCTTTAGCTAGAACTGCTTCAATGACTACTTAAAATGAAAAAACCCCTAAAAACAATTAGGTTATCTGTTAGAGTATTTAAAAACAAACAAATAAACAAAATTTCCCCAAATAAACCAAGCCTCCAAACTTGTAGAATTTGTCAGTGGAAGACTTCACGCCTGCCTACTGCTAAACCAGTATTTTTCAGAATCTGATTTAACCTGGATAATACTTTAACAGTGTCTTCCAGCATAAAAGCTTTAACATTTCACATCAGGACCTTGATTTACTTACCATCTGCTCAGAGGTCTGTCATCAACAGAGATGGTTTCTAGCTCCCTTCAGATAACTGGCGTTTGGCAGAGTTCTGCTAAACAGTCTATAACCTTGAAGACAAGGAGTATATGATAACCTATGCATATCAGTTAGCTTTTAAGTGGCTTAATAGTCTCTTTTCTTAAATAAATCTGTGAAATACTTCAGTTTAGTCCAGGTCTTCTCTGATTTTTACTTTTTTATCCTTTAAGTCAGTAAAATTCAATGAGACATTGGAGGCAGTGAAGAAATTATTTTTTCTGTTTTATCTTTACTTACCATTAAGATCCTTAAGCTTGCTTTTCTTTTTTGGCTGTATATATTTTTCACGATTCTTTCACTGCTGTTTCTATCAGAAGAGTTGATCTGGAGATTTATATATTTGTGGCAAAATAAAAAAAGCAATTTTTTTAGTGTGTTTTTATGAGTAAAGTCAAGAAAATTATTAGGATCTGTTTGTCAAAAGTCAGGCAGTCAAAAAACCAATTCACTTCAATGTGAGCTTTAATAACAAGTTTGATGTTTCAGGAGGTTAATAATATGTTTCTTAGGCTGTTGATTTAATGATAACATTACTCATTAAATTTATAAAGCAAAAAAAAATTTCTGTAGAGGCATTGGCATGCTTAAGAGCCTGACTAGATTTAGGTTTAGATGTTAAGACAAGCTTAGCAATATTTGCTTTATATATCAGACCTAAGCATGTAGACCAGAGCTGTTATTAGATCAAGGCCAAAAACTTTTGTGAAGTTAGTCTTTCTTTTATTTTAGTAGATATTTGTAGACGTTGGAAACGACATCATCCAAAATTGCAGCAGCTCTTGAAGCAGTGGGGATTTTATGATTTTGCTAACAAAAAATGTCATGGCCCAGGGTGCATGGTAGACTGGCCAGCTACCAGGCAATGTCTCTCTCAATATATTGGACTGATTACAGGACAGATGGGTGCTTCCTTTCTGTATGTTTAATTTTTGTCTTTACTCTTGTTTCAAAATCTGCTTTTTTTCTACTTTTTTTTTTTTTGACTGATTGGGTGGGGAGAATTTTTAGGATAAGCTGGCCAGTTTCAGCTGGAAAGACTGAGTACTGCAGTTGGGCCAAAATCAACTAGAAAGAGTTTGTATTATGACCAGGACACTGTAGTCTACCTAGTCAAAATCTTTCTCTGCTCTTTTAGTCTGGGAACAATTCTGACTTGCTCTCTGTTTCTAGCTGTAACAATAACAAGCAGTGTGCTGCTGGGCAAAGAGTTGAACTCAAATGAATTTGATCTCCACTCTCCTTCCTGATGTTTTAAACTGGCTTCAACCTGCAGTGCCTAAACCCCTTGGCCACTTGAAGGGAAAATGCTGAAACCTTTGTCTTCATGGACAAATTCTTCTCAGCAAAAAATTCCTCATAACATTTTAACCTCATCCCATCAAAAACTGTCAAAAATAGGTCAACCTATCTTCCTTCTGTCAAAAGAAGCACCAAGCAGTTCAAGATGATTGCAGTATCAGGCATACTTTGGGACAGGGAGGTACATCCCAGTAGGCACCCTGCATCCAGAGCAAGGGGCTGTGCATTTTCTCCATGGTTATGGGTTTGCATTCAATATCATTTTTGGTTTTTTGGGGAGGAGGACTTGAAAGGCCAGTAGGGAATTTTGCCACAAACCATTCTTTAGTCTTTACTTCTAAAGCATCTGAGTTGCAAAAGGAGACTTTTAATGCTTAATTTGTCAAAATATTCTGCAGTAATTTCTTGGATGGCTTGGGTATCAATTTTAATGGCATTATGCCTGATGTGCTTTGTTTTCTCTATCTAAGATGAAAAATTGAATAGCAGAACTCTGAATGGTGTCCAGGTGCAGCAACACCTTTCTGTATTGCCTTTCGAATTCCTGACTGTGCACTAGGACTGCAATTAATTTATAATAAGGTTTGGCACAAGCTACCATAATTTGGCTCTGAAAGAGCCAAAATTAGCTTAGCCATGATTAGCCTATGAATGTTTTTATGCTGTTTGTGATTGACAGGAGTCCTGTGGACTTTGTACTACAAATATATGTGATTTGTCCCTCAATGAAGGTTGCTTTGTTTACTTCCATGCAGGCTAAAATAAGAAAAATCACTCTGTAAATGTGTTGTTCTTGAAACCCTGATGCTTGTGGATTAGTGCCCAGGCAGTATTCACAGCATCTGTTTGTATTGTAAACCTCTGTCAGCTCTGCCTGTGCACATGCTCCTTTTTGTTTGTGGCTGTCTACGAGAAGAGGCCGGGAACATCTTCTGGGTGGGGCCATTTGCTATGCATGAGATGAGTTTCTGTGCCCCAAAAGTGCCTTGTGGCACAGGTCAAAACCAGTGTGCTTTTTCACTTGAAGATACTTGATCTAAATATGTATCCTAAAGCTAGAAAGGTTATGTAGTTCCACAGAAATGGTAGTTTTCTGGTTTGGCTCTATTGTAGCATGCATCAAGGATTCACTGTGACCAGATCTGGCACGTTCTTGGTGGGATTTTCAGGAGATTTAGCATCTGTGTGGCACTGACCTACAATGGAGGAGCTAGAAGGGTTAAATCTGAAATTCTACAAGAGCTTGGAGAAACTTGGAAAAAAACCAATATACCATGATCAAACCTACTTCTCTTTGAGATTACTACTTCATTGACACTAGAATGTTGATTTTTTGATGTATATTTAGCTAAATTTCTGTCCTTGTTTCCTTAGACTATTTAATTTTCTTTTTCTGCACCTCTCTTCCATGCTCTATTTTTTTATTGTGCTCTGTGAAACTCACCTCTGTGTCAATCTTCAGGCAATCTTTCTATCTTACTTTGACCTTTTGCAATGTATCTCTTCTGCTTCCAAACATAACATTCACTAATACCTTAAATTGCTCTGACAATCTTTTGAGCAAGTAACTTGTTACACTGAAAGATCTGTATATGTAAACCTCTCCAAATCCTGGATTTAAATAGAAATATCTCTCTTATGGTAAACAGCTAAGACTTCTAGAAGCAAGGTTGGATGGGTTACTGCATTATCAGCCCTTCTGAACTGGTGAAGCAGCACCAACAAAGAGATTTTCTTCTGCAAGTGCTAGAAGGAAAGGAAGGAAGGAAGAAAGAAAATAAATTTTAAGTGGACAGAATCTTGTTTCTGCTTGCTGATCCTTGTCTTGCCTGTCATTCTTTAAGTCATTCATAGATGGCATAAATTAGAGTAACCTAAAGGAGCCAGGATAAATTAGGGCAACCTGTCTTGGAAGTAAGGAGCTGAAACCAGGGATGTGGTTTCCACATCTATTTCATCTATTCCAACCACTCTATTTTCCCATCCCCATGTTGAGTGGTGCTCTGCACAGAAGGAGGGTCTTCCCTCTTCTTTTTTTTTTTTTGTTATAATAATTTTAGGTGTTTTAGGCCAGAGATTTTGACATCATAGTTATTTTTTTAGTGTATAATATTCTTTGATACACTTTTTGTACTTAATTCTCTAAATAGCCAGTCTTTTCCTTGAAAGTCCTGGCTATGTTTCCCTGATTTACTTTCTCATTTAAGATTGTAATTATCTCTGGAGCTTCCAGAAGTATTAGATGATTCTGTTAAACATTTGGAAACTGTCCCAGTCTTTGCTTCACCTTCAGAGGGGGTGATCTGTTTAAAGTCCTCCAGTGATCTTCTGTCTTTCAAAACTTCTCCAAAATGCATGAGAGAAGACTGCAAATGTAAATCAGGCTTAAAGAAAATGTATTCTGCTATCCTCACTAAAAGTAGGTAAGTAGAAGGTAATGCAGTCTGCTCATGAGCTACTAGCTAAATGAAAGGCTTGGATCTTCTGTCATCCCCTCTGTTACTCTGGATCCACAATCTCACAGCTCCACTCACAGCATGGTTTCTGTCTGGAGATTTAGTCTTGGAACAAGCAGATACACCAAACTTGTGTTAATTCAATCTGATTGGATTCTTTATTAAATAGATGTACTTTCTTTTTCTTTTCTCCAAGTAATTCTTACAGATCTCAATCTTTTGTACTGTTTCCA
>VWYI01035932.1:445255-467932 GCA_013399455.1 Anthoscopus minutus | reverse complement strand
TACCAAATATTTAAGGGGTTTTAATATTTACATAAGCTTTGGGAAAACCATTCTCATTCAGAAAACAGTTGAAATTCTGCAAGATACATTTTGGCTTCAAAAGTGGGCCTGTCTTCCAATGAATATTTTGAATGTTTTGATGGGGCTTTCTGCTATTTAATATATTTTCAGTCTGATCAAAATCTATCCAAAAAATATAGTACCATCCTACAAAAATATAGTCCATTTTGCATTTGCCATGCCCTCCACTCCAGACAAATATTAGGTAAGGAAGTCTCTCTGTTTCTGGCTAAGGAACTTCAGTGCTAATCTCTGTGTGCCTTAGGAATGACAGGAGAAAAGACTTCAAATAATGTTGATTCTTGATCAACCTTGATTTTAATGAAAGTGTCTTTTTTAAAAGAGTATGTAATTGACCTGTCTTTGTTCAGCCTAATATGATTGAGAGGAGAATTAAATAATAACTGACAGACACATCACTTTTTTAAGCATACAGAAACAGGTACTGTCAAATATGCAAACACAGAAGGGAAGCAAAAGCCTCATACTGCTCTGTAGTTTCAGCTGAGATGAATTACATCAATAGATCTCCTGCAATTCTAAATCAGTTTCAAAGAGTGTTTTCAGTATAATAAAAATATACTTTCTTACTACAATCCTGAATGTCAAGAGTGGCTGGGAACAAGTCTGACTAGAATAACAAATTGTCACTAGTCAACTTTCTAGTGGGTGTAAGTGTGCACTAAGCCTATTATGCTGCAGGAAATTTTCACTGCAAATGTGTTAAGAAGCCCTTTGAGTCCTCCTGGCTTGCTCAATGTTCCTTGCCATGCACACCAGTGTGCTGTGCTTCACTAACAGGACCCCGTTGTACTGAACTGAAGATGTAAACAAGAAAAAAATACACGCAGGGAGTCATGCAAACAAATTTTGAGATAGATGTCTTGCTGGAGTTATCTCTCTGTCGCTTTGTCAAATGATGAAAAGCATTTAAAGCATGTTATAATTAATTAGGAGGCATGAGGACAGGAGAATTCTGTCCATCAAACAAGGAACCAGACCTAGAAGAAGTAAGGTTTGGAGCATCTTCTGGGAAATGATCTGGCATTCCAGGGACAGAGAGCTGCAACTAGGAACCAGTGCTGGAAAAACCCTGTGGTGAACTTCAAAAGGGTAACTGGCAATCAGAGGTTCAAGCTTGATGAATATTCTCAATACAGCCAATATATAGGTGTGTATAGGTATATGTATGTATTTCTCTGTGTATTTCCTAATTAACCTTACAATTCTGGAGAAATGATACCTTCTTGGGTTTAACAGAATGAATATTAATTATGCTACATCATTTGAGAGCCAGAAGTGGCTAAAAACTTGTCTAGGACAATGAGTATTAACTCTAGATTCTTTAGATGGAAACAGTTTGAGCTTAAGTTGTGCAATACTTAATTTATAGGAGTAAATGAAATATTAGTTGGATTATCACAGTAAATGTGAGTAACAGTTTGATCTGTAAGGGGTGCAATGAGTTTCTTGCTATATGAAGTACAATTGGCTATTTATCTTGGTAGACAAATATAGAGGGTAGAAATCTAGATCCTGCAGGTGGAAGTGAATATAGCAAACAATCAAAATCATTACTAATGAAACACAGAAATCAGTACTTTGAGTGAAATAGCCCACCATAAAATCCATTTTAACACCATGAGCTGCCAAAAGTATGGGGGTTTTTACAGCTTCAGTTTTAAAAAGATGAATCCCATTCATACTAGAAGATGTAGAACAGTAGGAATTAAGAGCTTCTAGTGGCCATATTTTGCTTCAAGTAGCTTTTGGGCGCTGCTGGAAAAAGAGAGGTTGTGATGTGTCCCATAAAGTACAGGATTTCTGTACAGATTCAACTACTTAGTTCCTATTAAACTTGCCAGCTAAAAGGCAGTGACCATAATTTGTGCCCTAAGTAAACAGAAGAATTTTATAATCAATTCATTGATTCTGTTACCACTGATGGAAAGGCTTTACAATCAGCACAATATGTTCAAATCACTCCTTTCTCACAAAAACCAGAGCAGTAGGCTGCACCTGCTGGAGGCTGTGCAGAGCCCTGTTGTGTAAGGCAGTCAATAAGGAATTACAGTAATCTAATCCTGAAGAAAGACAAAAGTGTAAATGGCCTTTCCAAGGGCTTCCTGAGATGGAAGTGACAACTATTTGGCAATAGCTGTTGCAAATGGTGCAGAGATGATGTAGTGGAGATGAAATGCTTCTCTGTGGTCTAACATGATTCTCAAATGTTCCCATCTCCCAAAGAAAGCATTTGATTGCAAACCTCAGAAATATGTGGGGGAATAACGTCCTTTGAGCTTCACAGCCCAGAAACAGTATAATTGCCTTGTTCAAGGGAAGTTGGACATGGAAGTGAACATCCACCAAAAATACTACTGCTGAGGTTATTCAGTCTGCATATGTAGGGATTATGTGACTTCTGGACAGAAAAACTGGAAATGCTGTCCTATATAAGAAGGTATTTGCTTTTGCCTGCAATGAGCTTGCATGTCCCTAGAATGTAAGACTTGCACTGGAGTCTGACAGAAGGTTGTTATCTTTCTCATTATCAAATATAGCAGAAGAATCTTCTTTTTGATCCAGATCTTCCCGTGTTACTTAACATAGCCCCAGGGCTTGCTACCTCAACCCCAGTGGAGCCTTGCAGGGGAGAACTTAGAATCTTTGAACATGGTACAGCTGCTTACATGCTCCTGTGGGTATCAGAGAACAGATCAAAATGGATCAAAATGCAGTTGTGCATACACTTGAATTTCAGATTAATTTCTTAAGGTGCTTCTTCCACTAAGTGGCAAAGTCAAGTATTCAAGTGAATTATGGGGAGATCTTACCAAGGAGACAAGGATGGGCCTGTTACAAAGGGCACAAGGCAGCTGTGGACTGTCTGTAACACAAGCGGTGGATGTTAAAGTCCAGTATTTAATTTTAAATATCTATGTGTTCATGGGGTCTGCTTTTTCCTCAGCTATGTTTAATATCCAAAAAAATTGAAATAGATATACAACGATACTCTTACAAGTTAAATTTTGTAATTTTTAATTGTGTGTTCCCTAAGTTTTGATGAATCAGGGAAAAAAAACCCTTTCTGTGTCCTCCTTCTTGACTTCTTTTGAAAGAAAATAAGAGGAGAGTGGCATCTCTGACTTGGAATCAGAATATAGCACTTTTCAAAGCCTTCTGCTCAGAGAAACAATGAAAGTTGCAGGGATCAAAAGGGTGGGAAAAGGGTGCAGCTGAGATTATGCTTGATCTGTGACAAACTCTATTGTGAAAATGAGACAACTTGGAACTTCAAGGCTGAACCAGAAATAGGAGACAGGGAATGAAGCTGAGATGGAAAAAATACTCCAGGAGAATGAAATGCATTAAAGATAACTGGGGAAGGAGGAGGGACAGTGATAAGTGATGAATGACAAAAGAAAATAAAAAATAAAGGCTAAACCAGAATGACCAAAAAGGATATACAGAGAAGTTCATTTTCTTGAAAATAACTGGAGTAATTAAACTATATTGACGTTTGGAAGAAGCATAAATTCTTAACATAACAATTATCCAGAAAATAATATTTTCAATCCAGAAATTCATTACAATTTTGCTGGCTCTTGCTCTTACTGCATTCTTGTGCTGCCTGTTTGCTTATATAGTTGTATATGTGCATAGGGATGTGCTTATTCTACTACCAATGTTAATTGAAGCAGACATTGAAAAAAGCATTTGTTATGTTGTAGAGACAACTGGTAAAAATAATTTAGAAAATAAGGCAAAAATTATAATTTCTTCAAAGTCTGAAGATTACGTGGCATGTGAGGCAGGAGTTATGTTCATGGAATGAAACCCTACATATTTTTTTATGAGGTAGGAATAACATAAAAAAATCATATGTTATTGTATAATCAAAGGCTATGATATTTTGTCATGAAGGAGTAAGAGTAAACAAATGACTTTTTATTCCTTTATTCTGATGTTTCTATTCTTAGTTTGATCTGCATGTTTGTTTTTTTTTAATTATCTTTTTTGTGTTACAGCCCTATTTTTTTAAGGAAAATTGAGCATGGCATTTTACTATAGCTGAAAATTTCTATTTGACCTCAAGGTAAGCATTTGCTAAAATAAAGACTCCTTTAAAAACTCATTCTGAAGGAGCTGCTGTAAATAAGTGCTTCTTTGTAGCATTAACAAACCAAGTTTGAACTATTAAGGACTCTGGAAAGAAAGCTGACTATAAACTGCCACTGAATTTTACTATTTTTCTGAAAACCAGCTTCTCTGCCTCAATTTGCTCAGAGTAGGTTAAGGAACACCAAGCAGTGTGAATTCAATTAAATGGATGTTTGTGGAGTCATGTCATTGTGGAGTAATAAGCAAGTAAATCGAAAAAAACCACACTGTAATCTAAGTTTATGTTGATTTAAAATGTGTATCAAGATCACATCTAAATATTTAAGATACAATTAAGGAGTTTGTTTAAGAAAATCTAAAAAGAGCTTTAAAACCAAAAGGATGATGAAACATATTAATAAATTTATTTGTATGGTTCAAGATTTTCTGGGACTGCATCCTGTAGGCCTGAATTTGGAAGTCATTATACATTATTATAAAGACTGAGAAGATTTTCTTAGAAGGCTAATCAGTAAAAAGTTCTTTCAGGGATTTTCATGTCTATATTGTACAAAAATCAAATGGAATTTAATTTTGAAACAGGGAATAGAAGATGAAACTATGATAGCACAGGAGCAGAACAAATAAAATTCTTGCTATACATGCTCCTTAAAATCCAAAAATGAATATATTTGGGCTTGATTTAAAGTCTGCTCTTATGTGAAGACTCTGGTAAGTTTTTCCAGTCTGTGAAATTTATGATTTGGAAATGTTTCTGCACAAGGAAGAAGAAAGGTTCGTGTCTTAGGGTAAGAAAGTAGTTTTGTCTTTTTCTGAGGCTCTTTGAAGAATGTCTTAGATGAATTGTGATGTGTGCACTCCAGTTCTGAAAATACAGAAAGTCTTAGTTCTTACCACCTGTCTTTTACCTGGATGCACTCAAATAAATTTCTTTGGAATCACAGAAATATCTCTTTTTAGAGTCAAAAGCATTTCCTTCCAAGTTTTTCCACTAAAGAACAGGATAAGCCATACAAATTATGCAATGTGTAGAAGTTTATCTGTTCAGCTTATTTGTCTCTGGCTTTAGAAAAAGAAAGGAATTTAGCTTGCAATTAAGGATAAATTAGAGGAGAACTGCCATGACCTCTCTTACTGTATATTGCATTAGTTTCCTTAAAACACTTTTGAAGTTTGTGTCTGGTACATGAAAATCTCTTTTTTGCTTTTAAAGAATTCTCCAGGTCTGTAATCACATAGTGTCTTAGTGTTCATTTATTTAGTAGCAGCAGAGAGTGCTTCCTTCCTTGAAGGCTTGGTCCCAGTCTTGTTATCTGCAACTGGACTGAGTTTGTGCACTGCATCAGTTCAGAGTAACACCAATTTCTGCTTTCCTTACACTCTTAATTGTAGTAAAAGAATTGTGAATGAATGAAGCAAGAGGTCTGGGCAGTATTTATTCTGCATTCAGGCAGGATTTAAACAAAAATACAAATGAATCTTAATGAATGGAACTATGAGCCAAGTTGCATTTTATGCTTTTTGTATAATCAGCCAGACATATTTAAACTATCTGGTGCTGTTACTGTTCTGGTTTGTAACACAGATATTCCTGGAATGACAGCACAAACAAATAGCCATAATGAAAAGGTAAAACTGTTGGGGAAAGTATAATAAAGATGATATCCTGGTGAAAATATCTGGTCAGGAACCCTGAAGAGTGTGGGTGAAGGGAACAGTGAAATGTCAGGGGTGTGTGAGCTGAGAAATAAAATGTTGCAAGCACAGATCCTGGCTGACAGCTTTGTAATTCTTCCTGGTTGTATGGGAAGAGCAGGCAAGCTTATTTGCCTCGCTCATAGACCAACCCTTTCTGACAATTTTCAAGTTAGTGGAAGTTTGAAATTAGTAAGATGGGAGCTGGGACATGGCCTTTGTATTTGTCAGGCTTTCCACATCAAGCTTTAGGTCGAAACAATTGTGAAACACTGCCAAGGCTGATGTGTTACATATGAATTGTCTCTGCTCTGGGAGAAACACCCACAGGTCAGTGGTTCCTTCCAGCACTTTACCTTTGCCTCAGCAGCTGCTTTTACAGACGTGACAAACTGCACTTTTGTGCATGAATTTCAGGTAGACTGATAATTCTGGTTTCTAAGAAGTTAAGCCTTTTAATTCTTGATAGTTCAGAAAAAGGGAAGTAAGCAGTCTCTCTGTGTCCCACAGTTTTTCTGGTACCTTTCCCAATTCTGTTTTGTGTTCATTTGGTTTTTTCCCCCAAAGACTTAGAGTAGTTGTAAAAATGTGTGGCAGCTGAGCTTTTTCATCAAGCATCTATTGGGAACAGATCTCAATCAGATAAGAGACATGGATAGCCAAACCAGAAGCACCAAACTCTTAATATTTTCCTCCAGGCCTGAAAACTCTGCTGACATTTGCCTAAATACTGCTAAGACCTAGGCAATCTTCTTATTTTGACAAGAAACTTAAATCAAATTTTAATTAAAAAAATATTTGATTTTTTCCAGAGTGCCTGTAATTAATACTATTTGTCTGACATTTCAAATACTTTACTCACTGTAATTTTCTTAGCTAAAAAGGGTTTAAAGCACCAAGAGTATAAATTATATCTTGTTTTATACTATAAATGTTGAGGTGTGAAAGTTCTTTCTAACATAGCTTTTAGAAACTTCTTTTGTACGTCAAAAAGTAGCATGGATACATAATTTGAGTCAGAAAAAAGTAATGCTGAACATCATACTTTTTAAGCACAAGAGTTTTCATTATAAATGATAAATGAATTTCTTTTATGGATCATATACACTTTTGTTGTGCATTCTCAAAATAATTATTTTCCACTGCAGCACAAACCAGTAAAAAACCACAGACTTTCTCAGATATTGGTGTATCTGTAATCCTTGTCTGAGTTTAGCAGTGTACTCTTTTACCAGTGACTGCTGAAAAGTTGCAGGAAGCTTCTAGGCCATGGTGACATCTGAACAATTTCAGCAGGAGCAGCCAAACATTTTGGCAGTGAAGACATTTTTTAGGAGCTGCAGTCACAAGGTCAGAGATTAGAGAATTTACTGGATTGAGGTTGTATAGAATTTATGAGGAGCTGAACTGGAAGTTTTGCAGTCTCATGACAGTTCCTCAGATACTGGAGAGTAACAAGTTGTAGCCAGCCCATTTAATTTAAAAGTAGAGCTGAGCAGTTAAACCAGTCAAGGGCACATTCATTAGATTTGAGCAGAATTTTCCTCTGTTCGCTGTGACCCTCCTGGGGTGGACTGAATTATGGTCACACCAACACGGGTGATGAGGGTAATGCTGGGAGGTGAATTTGCATCTAAACAGAAAAGTTTCTCTACCCTGGAGCTTGCCCCTGTAGATTCCCAGTTAGAATCAGGGCACTGTGGGCTGTCATTGTGCTCCTCAGCATCCCTGCTTCCTCTGTGTACACTGTAGCTGGTTTTGTGAAATGCTGTGAGAAAGTGTCTCCTGGATCCCAGCTTCTCTTGGATTTTAACGTCAACAGAAGCTAGGAATACAGGAGGATGAGGACACCACTATCTGTCATAGAGAAGCAAGTTGTTAATTTGCTTCTGAAAAGGCACTGTCTTCAAACTCAGTTTCTACTTATTAAGAGTTCAGCAAGATCTGCAAGGTCCTGTCACAATCATCACTTTACAGTTGTTTTCAAATATGGAAATAACAATTGAGATTTGTATTTCTGCACACTGGAGATCATGTGTGATGGTGCCAATCGGCAAACACATATCTGTTGAAGAAATGTCTGCCCTTGAGCTATTTAGGTGTTGGAACCACAGCCTGATGATGGTACAGGATGGACATTTTTGCTGTTATGGAGCAGGGATGGAAAACCTGTGCATGTTCTGGATGCCTTCCCCCAGAAGGGCAGGTATCCCTGGTATTTGCACCTTAGTTCCTGTCACTTTAGCCAGTCCCCTGCCTAATTAAGCCTGTTCACAGCCTCTGGGATAGGAAACTGTATAGGGATGTATCTTAAGGAGCAACATGTAACTATTACCTTATAGACTCACACCATCCTCTTCCTCACTTGTCCTCTGCTGGTTTCAACAGCAGAAGTTGTAAATATATCTACCTTATGCTCCCCTCTATAAAAGATGTGGACTTCAGTTGGAGGAGGAATTAGAACTGTCCTAAAACTTTTGTGATAGTTCTAACTGCTGAGCTATTAGATGAAGAAAGAGTTTTTCCTGCAGCTTTTTATAAAAGACAGGTGTACCCTCTGGTTTATGGTAGAAAAAACCTTTGTATTGGAAGTTGAGAGAATGGGGGCAGCAGTCTCCCTGCAGTGAGGATTTGTTCACTTGGTGTCTGCAGGCTTAAGACATTTCTGCTGCTCTGTGTGAAGCTCATCTCATCCTAACCCTCCTCCTGCATTGAGGAGGAGCCCTGGGCACCAAAAGGGACCCTGGGGATTGTTTTAAGCCTTGTTTGAGCTAGACATTGCGAAGCTCGGTGTCATTGTGCAGAAACCTCTCTATGAATTCTCTTCCAAAAGCTCATGAGTGCTTCTAAAAACATTTAATTCTTTTTTCTAAGCCTAATTTTCAAAGGTGCTACAGGAGCCTCAGCTGAAAAGGGACTAGAGCTTCATGATGTGCAGACAATCAGCACTATCCAAAAATACCTCTCAGGTTGTGCTCCAGTGTAACCATTCTCAGTATTACTATGTTATATTCTGTCTAAATATGACCTCTGCAAGTAGAGGTCTTTATTCTCATATTCCCATTTCATACACTGTACCAGTGCCTCTGAGACAAATTCATATAAATCAGTAGACAAATCTATGTTCTGAATAAAGGAAACATAATTTAAATTTGTCAAAAAAACTAAATACTCAGAATATTCCCTTGAAAAACAAGTTTCAGGACAACACTGGTTTTAGCAGACTTGCATAAACCGGGTGATATTTATGAAGATGCGTAACTTTCCCTGATTGAAAACCTGACTAAGTATCAAGCCTCATTTGTATCTCTAGATGCATAATGTAGCCCCGTTGATAAAAGGTCATTGACTACAGTCTATTTTCCTGTGTAATTTCAGCAGAGCTGAGATGGATGCTAACTAAGAGTTTACGGGTACTTTTATCAGTGAGAAGGGATAAAAGTGAAAACTAAAATATGTAGTAAAATGAGTGGTTTATGAAGATTACTAGAATCCAGGAAGTGGCATTTAGCTTTCATTTAGAAAGAGAAAGAAAGAGAGAAATCCTTCTCTCCCATTATGAAGACTAACCCCTGCCATTTTCTCCTTAGAGACTCCCCTAAGTCTCCAGCACAGAATGCAGTTCTGTTTGCTTCTTCTGGTTCTTTAATGGTGCATAGAAATGCTCACAGATTAGTATATGGCTGTTATTCTAGCCTGTGTTTGTTTATTTTTTCACACCGTATAAAAGACCCTGACCAGAAAATATTAAAAGCTTCCAAATCACTTATATGGAGAAATAAGTTGAGAAAGCTCCATTTTTAGCTTGTGCAGAATAATTAAGCTCACTAATGAGTTAAAACATTAATATAGAAACAACATAGAAGACTTCATACTCAGTACTGAGCATTCTGTGCACCCTAGTAGAGTAGCCTGCTACTTCGTTGGACCCCCTTGAGTTCCAAGTGTGATTTGAAATTGCCCTTCAAAGTCTGTAGCTTGAGCATCATTCTTTGTAATGAAACTGTAGAGATGTGCCCAAGTTCATCCAGAAATTACCCTTTCTGGAGTTAAAAACAGGAAGGGACGTAATGCAAAGCTTGCCAATTTTTCTTTTAATCTCTTCTAAGAGTCTGGAACTGTGGCTCTTGGTCCATAAATTAGAACAACTGTGAGAAACATTCCAGTAAATGACAAAATGTAAATGCTCATCTGTGAATAAAGCCAGTGATAATGTTGACACATTTAGGAATCTACAGGGCTTCCTGGGGGCAACTGCAGAAATGTATTAATTGTCTTTTTCCTTCTGACAAAGACATGGAGAACGTTCTGCCATTAGTGGGTTCCATAGCACTCTGTGAACTGCACACCAATCTGATCTATTCTTCTTTTTAGAGAGCCAAATGCTTTAGCTATTTTATTGAGAATTTAGAAGTTTTGCTTTTCAGAATGTTCATCAATTGCTGCTACTCGAACTAGACACACAGACAGTACAAACACAAAACTCCTAGTCTTGCTTGGCTGAGTTGGCATAGCAGTGTATGAATTGCTTGCATTGGGAACCTGCTGGGATAAAGAAAGTAGTAGTGACCAAACAATGAAATATCTGGGATTCTGCAGAGGCAGTGGCACTAAAATTGAAAGCATTAAATACAATCTTGCTTAAATATGAATTAGCTGAACACTAACCCTTTCTACTTCCTGGCAAGAATAATAATGCTGCTCTAATTCAGAATGAAATTAAAATCAAACAAATTCTCTGTAGCCAAAAGCAAGTCTGTGGCAGGGATGAGTCAGGACTGAAGTTTTGAAATTATGAAGTGGATTTTATGCAGGAGCCTCTCCCCCTTTCCCTGTTGCCAGGGAGGGTTCATAGGCAACAGACTTAATGGGTTAGGCAGACAACTTATTGCTGAAGCTGACACCTCTTCTGCATCTTGGAAGGCTTGCATGCTGTTTGGATATTTTAGACCAGTGGCGTGCTTTGAACTCTTTTCCTAAAAGGAACATTTTCTATAGCTTTTTACAAATTTGGGGTAAATCACTTGCGTATTTGAGTAACTAACTCATTTTTTTCTTTCTGCTTCCTTATAGGAAAAGCACAGTATTCTGGTAGCTACAATATTAATTCCTGCCAGTAGCAGGGAGACCTTGGGTCAGATTCATCAAGAGGGATAACAGATATTTTCAGGTATTGCATACTAATGAATAGCTGGCTCTTATTCATTATTTATCTACACTAGAAATTTCATTAATACCTTGAAAGCTATTTATTGAATTCTGTGTTTGTGGACAACACTGCTTCACAAAGTCCAGATCACAGAATACCATGATCAAGTTTCTCTATGTATGCAGTTAAATATAAACGTCAGATTATTTCAACCAAACACGTCCTTGTTCATTCTTCTGTTTGCTTAGTGGCTTTCTCCCACCATTTGAGCACTTGAGAAGGTGGGCATAGTGTGAATTCAAGACAGTCACAAAGCAAGGAGCATCTTCATAAAAGCTTAAACATATGCTACTGCTACTTTGTAGTGCCATACACATGGGGGAGAATGAGGATTCTGAAAAAGCTGACAGGTATCATGGTTAAATGATTTCTGATCGGAGTGTCTTCTGTCAGGAGACTGCTGCAGCTCCTGGGCTGTGGCAGCACTGAGGTGGCTCCCAAAATTCTCCAGCTGTAGGACAAATCCTACTTTTTGAAACCCTGAGGATGAAGATTTGAAGAGCTGGAGCTATTCCTGTTGTGAGTTCATGGCTCTAGTGACTGGGCAGCTCTTCTAAACCAGGGTGTTGTTTTTTTAACAGCAGGAACAGTGTCGCTATATGACAGGAAAAAGAACACAGAACCTCTCCACTCTGAACATGAAAGAAAGAATAATATTTATTTTGACCTTGTCTAAATATATAGATTTTGAACCAGGACCAGGGACTAGAGAATAAGGTGACTTCCTCTCCAATTCCACTGGTCAATTAAAAAGTCCATCAAAATGACCTCCTCACAGAGGAGTGCAGAAAAACAAGTTGTTTATGTTACATTAATGGGAAAGAGGACTACAACTATGAAAACATCAGAAAACTTCAGAAAACATCGTAAGGCTTTTAGTTTTCAGGGCTACATCTCACCCTGTTTCCATTATAAAAAGAAAAAAAGAAAAATGAACAATGTTCAGTGTCTGCTTGTGGAGGGACCATTGGAGTGATCACTTGCTTCACCTGCATCTGAGTCTTCATCCGGTGGTTCTTCCACCTGATGATTTTTAGTTTGGTCACAGTCTCTAACCTGCTCGTTGGCTGGGTTTTGCCTTGGTGGTCGCAGGTCAGGACGAACGCACTTCGCAGGCACCCAGCGTGCCCCTGTATCTGTGGATACACAAGCATACCCGTGCCCTGAGGTGATGAGGTCACAGGGACCTTCCCACTGTTGGGTGATTTAATTTCTCACTTGACCTTTGCTCGAGGCTGATGGGTCTCACTCACGACCTGCAATGAAGGATGGTGGTTCAACATGACCGGGTCATTGGAGTTCTGTGGCAGCGTAAGGTGATTGATGGTATACAAAGCTTTTGCCAACCAACTTTGTGGGGTTTCACCCTGCATTCCCCGTTTTTGTTTTTGTAGAACCTGCCTTAATGTGCCATGAGCACGTTCTACAATAGCTTTACCAGTCGGAGAATGCAGGTTACCAAACTTGTGTGACACACCCCACAACTGCAGGAACTGATGCACTTTCCGAGAGGCGTAAGCAGGACCATTGTTGGTGCTCACAGCAGAAGGTGTACCTAAAATGGCAAAGGCCTGCCTCCAGTGGGCAGTGACACCACGGGTCCTTTCTCCAGTGTGAGCAGATGCCCACATTGCAGAGGAGAAGGTGTCCACAGTGACATGCACATATTCCAGCCAGCCGAACTCAGCAACCTCCGTGACATCAGTCTGCCAAAGCTCCAAGGCCCTAAGGCCTCTGGGGTTTACCCCTGCCAGCAAGAGTGCAGCAAACTCGTGACAGAACACAGCAAAACAGAAGGGACAGGGCAGAGGGGGAAAGGCAGGGCTGTGATGAACATCCCTGGGTTTGCCAGCTCCCCAGCCTAACCTCAGAGGCTCAAGCAGGTTGCTGCATATGTGTTGCTCTGCCTGACAAGAACAGAGGGATCTTGTTTAACTATTTGTGGTTATTTTGGTGTCTTGCTTCCTGGTACTGGCAAAACAAGTACTGTAACCTAGCTTGGGCTTCCCTGGAGCTAATTCAGAAAACATGAAATCATTCCACATATGTTTTCAGCAAGGGGCTTGTTTTGAACCTCTGTGTTGTTTCTTCTGCTTTGCCGTTGGTCCAGGAACCAAAGCACCAAGTATAGGCAGTGAGCAGTTTGATTAGATAGTGAATGGAAATTTATTTCAGGGTGAACACAGTGATCATAGAGATGCTTGTTGTTGTCATGACTTCTTCTAACTCTCCTCTTGATAGTTCCATAGATGCTGTCAAGGGACCAGAATTGCTATCACATGACCACTCAAAAAAGACAGCTTAGTTTTCCAACAGTAAAATAGTTTATTATAATTCTGTGACCACTGGTACCACTCAGTTTCTTGAGCTTGGATCAAGACTTCAATAAGAGGAGACATTTAAAAAGAAAAAAAAACCTGACAGATTATATATTTTAGGGGTTTTTTTTGTTCCTTTTTTTTTCTCAGGAGGAAGCTTTACTAATTTAAAAATATTAAAAATATTGTGTTTAATAGTCCATTTTCAGTTCCAGAATATTAAAGACCCTATTCCTGGTATTTATGAGGTCTGCATTCAGCAAAACACTTAGGTATGTATCATGTTTATTAGTTTAATTTTTCATTAGTTATATGCTTTCCCAAGCCTTACTTCTCCAAGTCCCCAGTCTTTTCACATATAAATATGTGCAAATCCATTGACACTGAGTTTTTTGCTTTCTGGATATTCCACTTGCCTGTGAAGCCTGAGGTATGCATTCTGTTAATTGTGTGTAGCCAAAAGGGGCACAAAACTCTAATTATTTGATACAGAAAGTCATGACTAAATGTGTGGTTGCTCTGTGTCTGTGTGTGCAGTCCAGAGTGTGCACAAATTTGCTTATATAAGGGTTGCATGCAAGCGTGGTCATTTAAACAACTATTCCATTTGTAAGTATTAAAAATAATTACGGGCTTTTAAAAAATATTGCTGGAAAGTTTTTATGTTCATTTCAGAATTATTCACCTCCCCCATCCCTTCCTCTCTCAGGGGAAAGCATTTGGAGAGATGGATTCTTAAAAATCTCACATCCCCAGACTGAAGTTCTGCAGAAAAACATACTGTGGTAATCAGTATGTGCATCTGGGGAAAAAACAGAGCTGAGCTATTTATTTATCTTTAATTATAAGTGGTTAAACAAGGAGAATAGACTTACAGTTCCTACTGAACTTAAAAAGAATATGATTTGTGCCAACTAAAAATTAATTAGTAAGGAATTTTTAATTTCAGCATCCTAGACCAAGAATCTATTCCTTGGTAAAGATGTCCCCATGGAATAGAGTTATGAGATGAGATTAGAAGGAATGTAAACTTTATATCACATGAAGCTTCTACTCAGAGCACTTTTGCAAAGGGCGTTCCTAAATTTTTGTTTTTTTGGTGTTGGAACATAAGCTCTGAGCTGACCAGACGGGGGCCCAGCATGAACACAAGATGTCATAATGTAGCTGGAAGATTTAGAGGTAGAAAAGTATTAAGAGCTTTTTAATCTGAAGTAAGAAATTGCTCTCCTGGATTTGTGAACCTGAAATGATAGAATATCTAATAACATTCATTTTGGAAAATCATCATATGCTGCTGCTTGACTCATTTCTGCTTGATGTAGAGGGGCATAAAGCTCTTGTATTAAAAGCCCTATCAATAAGTGTTTCTTATTCATTAAACCTTGTTCTCCTGGATTTGTTAGCTTTTGGCATTTTTGAGGTGTGCATATAAAGTAGGGAAAGCTTAAAATTCCCAGTGGAAAACAGGTGATCACTAGGTGTAAAGTATTTCAGGTTGGCTTTCGTTTTTTGTGAGAAATATAAATCTTTTGGCTCTCAAAGTTTAAACCAATTGATTTCAAACAATCTCTCAGACAAATTTTATAGCATTAGAGAAAAAAAGAGTTTAAAGATAATATTTGTTAGCAGTACACTTTTACATTCAGACAATCAAAAATTCTAAAGTAGAGCTGCTATGTTGCTCTTGCCTGTTTGTATTGATTTATGAAAAGTCACAAACATTAGTAATGAACTTTAAAGTGAACTACTTGTTGTTCCTTTGAAAATTTGTTCTCTGATCTCTCAGTTCCTTATGGTAATTGAAAATCACAATAAAGAACTTGTAAAGCTGTGAGTCTCAGTGGAGGGGAGGCACAGCAGTAGTGTTCACTGGTACATGTACCAGGAAAATATCAGTGCATTATAAAGGTTATAGAACACTTAAAGAAAAATTGTATTAAAGCTAGAGTTGTAAATAATTATTTCCTTCTCTCCTTGAGTTGGTGCAAATGATTGCCATCATGCTAAGGTGATAACAAGCTCACTGTGAAATCTATGTTGATTCCTTTGGGTGAGTAGTGGCAGGCCTGCAAGGATGAAACATAGTGGAAGCTGCAAAAACAATCTGGAAAAAGGCCTGTGGACTTTGTTAATATGTCCATAGGGTAACATTGCCATGAAGCATGTGGGAAAAAATATATATTCTCTTTTTTGTAAACAAGCTGATTTTCATGTTAGTTATTCACCACCTAGGATTTTACTGTCACAATTTTTTTTTTAATCTTTGGTAGTTTTGCCTGAGTTTCTGCTTTGTCATTTTCAAATGGTGGTTAAATCTCTACAATAACAACAGGGATTGCCATGAGGAATTATGAAAGGATCCTGCATATTTAGGAAGGCAGTAAAGAGAGAAAGAAATGTAACACAAAATTTACTGTAAGTGACAAGCTAAAATGGAAGATTTCCATAGAATCTATGGAGTACAGCAGGTTTTACTTTTGCTTTAAACTTCAAAATAACTGTGTGGGTTATTATGAAGTCTCCCAGTCACAAGATTCAAACCTCAACCACTAAAACAAACTTTGTGTAGGAAAGAGCTTTCTATTTTTACATGAAACCTGTAAGGCAATTTTTTTCTAAATGAGAGCATATAGTGTGTGCAAATACATTTGTGAGGATATTTTACATAGCCTGTTTTTGCTTTTAGATAATGGCTCTCTTTTAAAGAAAAATGATGAATCTTTCAAAAAGGAGAAGAGGAAAGATGCATTAGCAGTCTCTGTTAGGGCTGCATTCATAGGCCTAGAGAGATTCAGAAATAGAGAGCTGGGGTTTTTCATTGCTATGCTTGCTTAAGCTGAAATTTGATTTGAGGATGGTTGAGGCTCCTAGTCTGAGATACTTAAAGTCTCTCTGGTGGCTATTCCTGGGCAAACTGTGTGCAATTGTGTACTTGACAACGTGTAAGAATCCCCATGTTCCGTGTACAAAGGTAACCAGACAGCTCTCCAGAGCTGTACCAAAATGGAGTAACTTTTTTGACTAGAAAAATCCATGGTTGGATCAATTTAATGAACTTTAATTTCTGATTGACTTATTCAATTGAAGAAGAAACTGGAAAATATGCAAGATCTTGATGTTCCTTTTAAAATGTGTTTAAGGAATTTGTTTTGGGTTTTGTTGTTTTGTTAATTTTTTTTTACAATTTTTTTTGCTCTACTTTGAAATATATCTCAACATCAATTTTATGAGCAAGTTAAAAAGTCAAGGCACAAAACACATATTTTAATTTCAGATCTAATTAAATATTTTGTTTGGTTATAAGGTACTTATTTTTCATCAGATGGAAAAAGCTTAAAAAATAAAGCTTAAAAAATTGCAAGGCTTGTTTTAAATTTTGGTGCTTTATAGAACATGAAGACAACCCTAAAAACAACCAAATTTGTTTTTACAGTATTGGAACTGACAGTTGTGAAAGCTAAATAGTTCTGCCCTCCTTCCTCTCATCTGCAAACACAGAGAAAAACAGATCTCTGCTATCTTACTATGCCCTTGTTCCATTAACATGCTGGAGTATATTCAGTATGAAATTCCTCTTCCAAGGATTCTTTTTTCAGCATAATGCTTCATATTAATCTTTCTAGTCTGTATAAAATATATAAAATTTTGGACTTACTATTATAAAAGACACAAGCTGTTCTATTGTGGAGCTTGAAGCTCTCAAAGAGTTAAAGCAGGTAGCAGAATATATATTTTCTTTAATACAAGCTGACCTTTGCATGCAGTAGACAGCTTTCCATTTTCTTTTAAATAAAAATATTGTACTAGATACAGTGTTTAAATAAAATCAAATTAAGTTTCAAATTATGTAAAACCTGACCATTTAAAATTACTACTTTCTCTTCTGCATTTCTGGCATAATTCAGTTTTAATGCTCATCTAAGCTGTAATGTCTTCGCTGTGTATTTGGGTTGCTTGATTATACTGATGGGTTGTGTAATTTTTTTGTTACATGTACAATGAAGGTAATTTTTCTGTTCTAAGCTAGAAGATCAAGTTCTGTGACCTGGAGAAAAAGAAGGCAAATCAGAATGGGTACAGGTGCAGCTCCTTGCTGTTGCAATGGGAAACCTGGGAGAGCTTTCCACCCCCTGTCTAGAAAGTTTGTGAGATGGCTGGGTTGGGATGGAGTGGGAAGGGGAAGATAGCTTGTACAGTAACTTCCCCACCTTCTGGAAGGTGTGCTGGTGGAAGTGGTGAAGTTACTGGCAGAAATTCACTGGGAGAATGACAGAGATGTATGAATACAAAATTATTATCTAGACAATAGGAATATATGTATTTTTTATCTACAAGCTATTTTTTCTCCTTGCTTTAACCTGCTTTTAACCTATTATTACTTATAGACAGGCATAACTTTTTGCACAAGTGTGAGTTACCAGTCTGATATTATGGATGAATTCTATTAAAAATGTGCTATTTGAGGAAATAACTCTGGAGTAAAAACACAGCGAAGAAGGTAGTACTGAAGCAAGGGATAATTAGAAATCAACCACAACCACTTTGGACTGAAGTGATCCAAGGTTTCAGAAATGGCATCTCTATCTTCACTAAAAATCTTCCATTTTCTTGAGAATGGAAATTGATCTCTGGATCAGATTTTGCTCTTTCCTGTTTCCTTCAAGTCTCAAGAGAATATGGGCAGGCTGAGTTGCTCCTCTAATTCAATTAGCTTGCCTTTGTGGGAGGAAGAAGTTGTCTGCAAGCATATGGAAAGTGAGAAAAGTCTTCATCTGGCTAAAGGAAATTATTTAATAGTTTTTTTCAACTATCTGCAAGAGAACAGCAACAAAACCAGCTTGCTGAGAGAGGTGGATATTTCTGGGCCTTTTACCTTAATTCACTCACAGAAAGTCTTGAATTTTTAAAAACTCACCCGTGGTACTCTTTATAGCAGGAGATGCTGATCATGGGCATTGTGCTGTACAGATAAGCCCAAAGGATTCTTTACTTTGTATGTTGTGCTCTCCACTTTCTTTCAGAAATGGAAAATCCAATAAGGAATGAATCCAAATGGCAGGAGAGAAAAGTGGAAATAGCAGCTTAACAAAAAACGAAAAGCAGCTCATAGTTTACATGATGAGTTTACAGCAGGAAGAAGGAGATTCCACTGAATCTGTGCAGTGCTAGCTGGTTAACAAATGCTCCTCAGTCTTTAAAACAAACAAAATTATGTCTGTGGGTGCAAATTCCATCTGAACTGTTTGATGAGTTTTCCACTTTGCTGAGAGATAAAGGTTGTGGGAAAGGGTCCACTGAACCTGCATCCAGTCTAAGTGCCTCCAGCACAGTTCTCTTAGTTCTTTCCTATTATTTTTTATTTGGTTTTCATGTAGGATATGAGAGAATGCTGTTCAGGTAGTGTTTAATTTAATTACTGCCAAATATTCAGGTTCCATACCTGTAGTTTACCAGTCTGTCTGTTTTTGCTGAAGCTTAATGAGTTGCATAATTTTGAGGAGGTTGCTGTATGTGTTTCCAGTGGAAGCTGTTTCTTGTCCTACTGTAAAATTTAATTAACTAAAGTTTTGTAAACCATGAAAAGATATGCTACAGAATGCAGTTACAAAGAATAGATGTATATATTTTAAACTCTTCTTTGAATATTGGTATATAAGCACGATGACATCAAAACTGAGGATGAAAACCAGGTTGGTGTCCTATGCCTTGCTTGACTCTGATACTTGCTTTTCTGAATGTCTTCGATCTATGAAATTTTTAAATTTCTTTTTTCCTGCAAAGACATCAAAACAACAGGGATGTGTCCAATGGAAGTAAAAGTACCTTAATGTTAGCAGCTTGTTGTAGAGGAGGAACAGCTGTAACTGCTATGTTGTTCAAGCTTTGCCCTCATGGTTATTCATCTTTGCATTGGTATGTTCTGTACAACTGCTAGACTGGAGCTAACAAGCTTCCTAGGAGGCTTGACAGTCCCCTTTGACATGTGTGTGGTGTGGCCAGGGGTAGCCCAGACCCCAGAACGTGGGCTGCTGTTTAAGAGTCTACATAATGCTCTTAGTCTTAGGATTTAGTTTTAGTCCTGTCCTGTGAGGAGCAGGGAGTTGGACTTGGTGATCCTTACAGGTCCCTTCCAACTTGAGAGATTCTATGGTTTCATGTAACTCCTGGGTCAGGAATGTATTTCAGCATTCTTTTTGGAGGGAGGTATTTGAACAGCTGGATTAGTTATGTGTGTAGAAGACCCTTAACAACTCAGGTTCAAAGCAGGCTTGCACATTAATAGGCACTGGCAGAATGATGTGGTGCTGTTCTTGTGTGAGCTGTGGTCTTGTTGCACATATTTGTGTGCTCTCTACCTTGTGCCTGTCCTGCCCAAGAATTGCTTTCTGTGTGTCTGGTGGCTATGTCCATTACCGCTCTTCTGCCACTTCTTCTGCCACTGAAAAAGTGTTCAGATGATCTTTATACTTCCTCTACTGCAGAATCATGTAAGAGTCATGTGACTTTTTAAATTAGAATTTTTAAAATTATTAATCATTGTATCTACATGAAATCAGCTAAGTCAATAGGAGATGATTGGTGATACTTGTCCCTTTCTGCTCCATTACTGATGCTTCTGGTAGAATCTGTTGCAGTAATATCTGCAGCAATTTCTAAAGCTCTCTTTCGTCTAACTAAACATTTGTCCTCAAGTTTCTCAGCATACCTGTCTTTGCTGCTAATGCCATCTAACTTGTTGAAACAAGCTTAGTGATCAAAGTTAATGAAGCATCTTGGTAGGGATTGGAAGCTAGAAATAGACTGAAGAACAAGGAAGACCTTTTCTATGCCCAGGAAATGTTTTAGCAGAAGAGGTTCACGGAGAGGGAGTTTTGGACAAAAGTTGTGATGGTTTTCATCTATTATATAAATTTCAAGTGAACCCTATTTCCTTTGCTTGTGGGGCTCTCACTTTGTAGGCACACTCTGGTTCTGCTGGAGCAAAGCAGTTTTGTCTTTTTGCTTGTGTAGGTGCTCCTAGATTGTGGCCTCTACAAACATGCTAAAAATTTGTTTTGCTTTAGCTAGTTCTAATTGCTGGTGATTTATGAGAGAGAAGTTGTGAAATGACATAAAATTAATTTCTCTTCTCCATTAATTGTTCTAGGCATTTGAGCTTATTCCTATGATTTCCCCTCCCCTCCCAAATTTACTTTGAAAACCAAAGATCTACTATCCTTCAGTAGTCTTCAGTGTTTCCTTCTCCTTTCTCTTCTAAGAAAACTGAAAAATTTAGATTTAGAAAATAGGGAAATAACATGCACTAAATGACAATTGTGCAACAAAGGTAAGCGTACAAAAAATCAGCAGCCTTTAACAGATAAAAGGAGAAAAAACCCACTCTGCACTCTCTGATAATTTGAAGTAGCTGCAATATTAAAACCAGTCCTGCAAAACACTCACGTGAATAATCCTAACTGTGGCAAGTAGTCCAATTGTTCCCAGCACTGGTGAAACACAGTGGTCTGGCAGCTTTGAGGAATGAAGTTCTTTTTTTTATTAGCTGGGCAAGCTTCCCAACACACATTGCCTGGTCAGCCTGCTAAAACCCCAATCTGAAGAGGGAGGGATAAGCTTTCTCTCAGGCTAACAGGCAGTTCAGTTTCCACAGATCACATAATTCTTACTTGTGTTTGGAGGCTGCCAATCAGCAAAAAGTAAAGGGAGAGACTTAGCAGGAAATTGTAGCTCTAATCCACCAAACTTGCATCAGAGAAGGACCACCTTGCTGCCCTCTGCAGATTCTGGAGAGATCATGCCCAAAGCCTGTGCTCCCTGCCTGTGCCAGTTGTGTGTTCCAGGGATGCTCACAGTCTCTACATGAGTCCTGGGGAGCATGAACCTGTGCTCCTGCTTCTCTTGTCCACTTTCACTTACTCTCCTTCTCAGGCTACTCTATAGGAACAGCTTCGATCCCATTTGAGACCCTTCTACTTGATGCTGGTAAAAATTCTGGCAGCCTTTAGTGTCCATACCCTGTGTGCTCCCAGGCCTGCCCTAACCCTGTACTTAATCACAAAGAACAAGACCTGGTTTACTCAGTGGGCAAGTAAGCGCAGCTCGGACCACCTCAAATTTATTCATGCTCTGAAAGTGAATGAAGAATAATTTTTAAATGCTATTCTGTCTTCTGCAATTGCTGCCCATTCCTCTCAGATGGAAGCAGACAACAAGGTAATCAGACCATTGTGGTGTTTGTTTTCCAGACACAGGTAATTGGAACTTCAGGACTTCCAAAACAATTGACCCAACATTCTACCCTTCCACCAAAAGAACTATCAGCAGTGCAAGATGTAATCCAATTTGTGGACAGTCTCCAGGGGCAAGTAGGGCTCATGGTATGTTTCACATCTGTTTGAGCAGACATCATTTGCGGGAGAGCAGTGCAGCACTGGTGATTATACTGCAGAATATGGAATTGCCCAGGGTTTATCTACAAGTTTCATCAGGTACCAGCAGTGTTGAAAGCTGTAGCAGCAGTCCTGGTTGGCAGAAGGTGGCATATCAGCTGCTTGCACATGATCCAGTGCCATTTGGAAAAAGCTTGAACCGCTTTCAGTAAAAATATCATGGTTTGGTCTACTCAGGATATGCTTCTAGTCAGAGCAATCAAAGCAGACAGCTTTAGCACCTTTTGTACAGGAGGCAGCAGGGCTGCATGAAACATGGCCTCTGTTGTACAGAAGCGATGTGTTCTCCAGGGTGTGTTTGTGGCAGCTGTTACTGGATTTTAACATCAGGTAGTGGACAAGGAATTGTCCATTTCTCAGACTGTGAACTGCACACGGGTGCTTGCAGAAGTCATACCAGATCTGGAGGTTTTCTGGCACCTTCCTAGTCACCTTTTGTTCTATGTCAAAGCACACTTCATTGAAAGAGAGGTATTGTCTGAAACGTTGCCTTCTCCGGCTGTGTGGCTGCTTAACATGTGGGTCTTGAGACGCTTAATACAGCTGGCATCTTCTGATGCGGCTTCAGCTGAAACAGTCATGGGGGAGGGAAGACAGCCCTCCGTGGAAGGTCCTCTCGCTGGTACCGGGGCTGCAGAGGGGAGCTCCTGGCGGACCCGCTGGCCCCGTTGGTCGGGCCCCACCATCGGTCCGAGCCGTCGGATGTCGGCCCGGGCGGAGGTCGGGCTGGCTCCCCGCCCGCCCTGGGCAGCACTTTCCGTGGCCCCGGCCCCGCTCGGGGGCCGCCCAGACCCCGCGGCCGCCGCCCCTCCCGGAGCCG